>QRAA01000469.1:0-14291 GCA_003670145.1 Fusarium subtropicale
CACCCGAACTCTATAATCCCCCAAACCCTACCGTCGATCTCAGGCTTGTTCTACCACGTCAAAGCCCCCAAGAGGTACGCAGCTACAGTTACTTCCTTGAAGTCACAGCCCCATGCCTCGCTGGCTCTTTCTACACCGACTTCTGGCTTTCCGAGCTTCCGCGCGTTTGTCTCTCTGATCCGGCTATCTGGCACGCTGTTGTCAGCCTTGGTTCAGCCCATGAGGACTTTGCAGATGGGTCGCAGGGCCTTTTTGCGTTGAAGCAGTTCAATTCGTCTATCAGATGTCTTACGGAGTCGCGGTCGCCTAGACATGCTGATCGGTGGCGCGCGCTTATCGTTAGTACTATATTTACATATATATGTACTATCAAAGGTCTTCATCAACAGACCCGCATACATCTCCAGGCTGGATGTAACCTCCTTCGCGAGCTTCAGGACCATGACGCAAACCCTTCCCAACTGGATCAGCCACAAGAACCTACCGTTGAATCAGTCCCGATATCGATTGCGCCCATACAATCTATCCTTATGAACCTTGAGCTGCAATCAAAAGCCCTTGATCGTGGTGGCGTTACCGATAGTCCCGCTCTTCTCTCGCAGAATAAGGTTCTCAACGCATGGCGCTCATATACAGCGCCACGATCCTCGCGTCCAGGGCCCGAACACGTTGATCAAGCTAATCGCGCTGCCCAGTCTTTGTTAACTGGGCTAGTTCTGTTCTCGCAACAACATGCTAAACAGCTCGGGGATCTTCAAACTGGCAAGTCCGGGTTAGAAGTCCTGGACATGCTGGCTGAGCGACAAGAGGTGCATGCGCGATGTTTCAACGAGATTAGCAAGGCAATTCACATGTTTCAACAAGAGATAGACCAAAGCCCAAGATGTACTTCTCAATTGGAGGCACACAGTATTCTCCCTTTGCGTCTATTTCATAACACCAACCGTCTCCTACTTATTCAAGACCCTGATGAGCCTGACTTGGAAAAGCGTCAAAATGACCTCCCTCTCTTGTTTTCTTCTATAGTCGACCTCGCAGAACAAATCATGAATCTCGATCCCCAAAAAACTCGCAGAGTATCCTACACCCATCAACTCTTCCTAGTCGCCCACAGTGGCATCGGCCAATCAACCCGCAAGCGCGCCGTAGCTCTCCTTCGGCGTCCGCGGTTCGAAGGTGGGTGGGACAGTCTCATCTCTGCAAGTCTTGCCGATGCGATGATGGACAGAGAGAGGGAGGCGGCTTGGGAATACTACTTACAGCAAGGCTTGATAGCTGAGGCCTTTGGACAGGAAGAAGAGGAGATAGATCCAATGTTTCGCATTTTCAACTTTACGTTTGCTTTTGCGGGGAAGAGAGAGGCGCGGGTTGTTATGCGGACGTGGCGCGAAAAACTTGATGGTGCCGCTGGGCAGGAAAGGGTTATACGATGGTGATAATAATGATAGACCTCTTTCGCTGTTTCTGCTGCAGTATTTAGTGAGCTTAGTCTGACTGTTGACCAGATACTGAATAAATTAATATTAGACCGTTGGCGCTTTGGCTTGGTGAAGACGATCGATGATTTTAAGTAAGACAAGATGACTGCACCGAAAATTCCATTGGAAGAACACTTTCGAAAAGAGGTTGTCACATCCTGGGTTCCGCAACTTCGCATGACTATGGGAACGCAGTAAATGGAGGCATCGCGTCTATGTCTCAAAGAGAATCGATGCCTCCTTTCATAGTCATTTCAAGGAACTAGTTATAGATAAGATACCTGTAATATGGTAGTTGACAATGGCTTCTCTTCAACATCCCAAGCACGTATTAGTATGAGTAGAATCTCACGATCGTCTATAGATTCAATGCCTAATTTCCAAGACCAGCAATTTTAATCTTTCTGCGATAAATGTGCATTTGTATCAACACTAGACCACGTTCCGTTATTTGTAAAATTTATATTCAGAGAAACCACTATAAAGTGAAATGTAGTATTAGCTCGTTAGTCGATAAGCATAGTTAATAAATATATCCGCCACATAATTTCTCAACTCCCGTCATCTGTTATAACTTCCATAATCACCAGGCAACTCAGCACGACTCCCTCCATCTAACTCGGCATGATGCTCCCCCTTCAACTCATATCTGGGCTCATCCGGAGATTTCGCCGCGCCGACTTCCATCGCTGATGGCGCAGTCTTTCTGTTCTTCCTTCTCATCACAAGCCAAGCGATAAGGCCTATCGCTCCGATGCCGCCAATAACAGACCCGACCGCGATGCCAGCCTTGGCGCCGGTGCTAAGAGCGCCTGTAGTCGGGCTTGTCGAGGCTGTGCTTGTTGATGAGCTTGTCGAATCCGAGCTTGTTGGCGAGCTTGCTGGTGAACTTTCTGCTGAGCTTTCTGCTGAGGTAGTTGATGAACTTGTCGAATGGCAAGAACCGAATTCCGATTGGCATCCCGTCCCACAATAGTCTGAGACTCGAGTTAGATGATTCATGATAATACGTACGTCCCTGGCACGGATTCACTCACCAGAAGTTTTGCCGCAGAAACCCTTTGCCGAACAACAATTACCAAACTCACTGCCTTCGCAGATGGCGTTGGTGTCCGAATTAGATCCGCAGTCACCATCGACAGAAATAGCACCTAGGCTCGTTGCTGATGCTGCTTTCGTGGTTGAAGTCTTTTGAGTTGCTGTAGTGGCTGTGGTGGCCGTAGAGGACTCAGAAGACTCATCCTCGGAATCACAAGTACCGAACCCGCTTTGGCATCTATCAAGTTCAGATGTCAGTGGCATCCCAAAAAGTCAATTGAGCCGATAGAGCTCATGAGACTGCACTTACCCAGTGCCGCAATATGTCGATGTCTTGCCACAGTAGCCCTTTTGAGAGCAGCAGTTACCAAACTCGCTTCCTTGACATGTCACATTGCTCGAGGATGTCGCACCGCAAGATCCCGAGGTACTGACAAGCTGTCCACCACTTGATCCACAAGTACCAAAACCACTCTGGCAGCCCTCGCCGCAGTATGCCAAAGTCTTGCCGCAGAAGCCTTTCTCAGAGCAACAGTTACCAAAAGTGGATGTGAGGCATGTTGCGTTATTGTCAGAATTAGAGCCACAGTTGCCGTCTTTGCTGGTGGGGTTATCTGCGCGCGGTAGGATGAGAGAGTTTGAGCTGGGACCGACTGGTTAGGGGGGTAGTCCGTAGATCAGACAGGGGATGTTTTGAGCTCACAGTTCGAAACCGCGAGGGAACGAGGCAATCGCTGGCGTGAATACACACAACAGACACAGCAGAGAGAACTCCATTGCAATTACAGTTAGTTAGCAAACAATGTAAAGCAAATAAAATCCTTCTCTACATACTAGCAGGGCACAATGCCTTTATGATGGCCCACTCTACAGACTTGACCCCCTGGCAGGAAGCGCGGAGGTTAATTAGAGCCAAAGACCAAAGTTCCCTGATGTCTCCGCTCCCATGGGAACGTGAGCGGTGAGTTGAGACTGCCAGCCTGTCAATCTCACATCAACCCCCCGTAAACGCGTCCATACAACAGACTCGGAGTGGATCTATTTTGACGCTTTGAGTTGCGAAGGAGCCGTCGGCATAAGCGCTAGGATCGTCAATTTAGTTGGGCCTTGTGTGCTCCGTACAAGACACCAATTACAACAGCCAAAGTCCGGCGGGTAATTTACCGCGTCCATATTGCGTTAGCTTAGCTACCACTGGATGCAAGGGTAGCAATGGCGAAGTTTGCCACTGAGTTTTGAACTTGCACGTGTCTCTCTGCTGTCGATTTGTTACTCGAATCCTGAGGCGGAGTCGGGGCTTAGTAGCCGAACCTAACCTATAACAGGCCGGACATTTGTTCATCAACGTTATCGTCGCGACCTGTAAGGCTCTTGGTTGCAGACTGAGAGACAAAGTCAGTATTAGGTTGCGAGAGTTATATATAGCTACTAAATATTGCATTAGCGCAGGCTTTATATTGTTCAAGGCTGAGATCAAGTTAGATAGATTAGATGGGATTTGAAGCTCAGTAAGTGTGAAGCCCACATGGAACTAGCTTGATAACCAGGGATTGGGCTATAGGGTGAGCTATAACAAACATGACCTGATTCTCAGACTAAATTGTGATTGGTCTGCTCGCCATTGTTGCGTGCAAGGCTGACTGCGGCATTAGCGTCAGTCCGCTCCTTTTCCATATTCTCCGCTTCACCTTGTCCCTATCCTGGTAGAAAACCGGCGCCGTCCTTATCTCGTGGAGACCAAGGGTCACAGATGGACTTGCGAAATTACTCTGACCGTGGCTCAATAAGTTCAAAGACATCGGTGATGTGGCGTCATTGTTCGATCCTGTCCATGTAGCTCTTCCATGGGCGGCTTTTCGCTTCGTACTACAGGTAAAATATCCGTCGATCAACAAAATCTCTCGAGAATATCTCTGCTATTCTGTTTCGGGGCCACCATGAGGAAGTCAAGAAAAAGAGAACTGACGGTACCTGTGAATGGATCTTGGAGAAAGACAACTTTATCGAAGGTGGGGGAAATGACGCAGCAATAATGGTTCTGTATAGGAATTATATGTTGACACCCTGATATTTTGTTTATAGTTAATTGTCTGCGGCTGGTTCTGGTTGAAATGGGAGCGAATGTGAGTTTATAGACTCCACATGGAAGCGCTCTTGACTTCGCTATGAGCAAAAAAAGAGAAAACCAGGTCCCGTTACTGAATGGTCTGATGATGTGATCGAGAGACCTAAGCTTCTTTCCTAGGCTGGCATGGATATCAACGCCAACGATGGCAATGAAACCCTCTTGCTGTCAATTCTCTCTTGGTCCTACGTGGCCGAGAGGACGTCCCAAAACATACGATTACGACTACAAAGACATAGTACAGTGGGCTGTAGAGAATGGGGCTGATATCAATTAAATCCTCTATCAGTCTGCCTTCCCCACCCTTCTAGTCACTGCGGCATCCAAGTATGAAACCGATACAGTGGAGTATCTGTTTGACGTCGGAGCAGACGATTGGAGAGTGTTGTGTGATGGACAGCGCAGGCCTTTACAGTTACATACCTAACACATGGTTCTTCATCATGTGAGAACTGAGTACTACAACAACTTTAGAAAGATCTTCCCACTCGATACTATGGAAGTGGAACTTTTTGAGAGTCTTAATAAATGGATCGAGGGCCTTGGCAAAGATGAAGAGGTCTTTTCAACATCGACTTGACTATAATATCGTTATTTCCAGACAGGGCGACCAGTCACAGATCTTCTTTATTCCAGCACATCCTCAGCAATTCACTATAAAAGCAATCACCAAAGTCTCGGGAATCATTTTGAGGATAAACAAACAAATCGGCTGTTACGAGGGTGGATTTAAAAATGAGCAAAGTACAGTCGGATTGAGCAATGCTGGTTCGTACTGGTACTGTCAATGGATTTGGTATGAACAATGTATTCCTCGACAACAACCAGAACTACGACAGCTTCGAAGTGTCTACAGCGACTTAAGAGGGTTATTGTAACAACTGTCTGATGGATCGATTTTGTATCTCCATGGCATATCAGTCTACGTTTGCATCTGGACGGCAGTGCCTTTTGGTTGTTTCAATCGAGTCAATGTACCACGGACGATCATAGCCTCGTGGATGTCATTAATAGTGCTGGTGGTGGTTATTATCCTGGCAATGGCAATTACAGCTCCTACGACGTTGTTGAAGTGTAGCAAGGGTTTATGAAGAACAGCTGCATTGGCGAGTTACCAGTCTCAAAAACCATCCGATTTCTAACCTCAATTTCTTATACATGAATTAATTGTCTTAACAAGGAGACATTGCAGGTTGCCAAGCAGCTTTACTGGCAGAAGCAGGGAATAACTAATTCCGACAAAGAAAACGTAATGTAATGTACCTACTATTATAATAAAGACGACGAGTTGCCCATGGTTGTCTCATACAGCACAGCCATTCGCGTAACTCCCCTCCGACGTCCACAAAAATAGCATTTTGTTCCATTGAGCCCTTGGGCTGTCGGGTCTATCAAAGGCCTCATCTGAAGTTACAAGACTTGATGATATCCTGTACCAACTTGTCCTTCTCACGAAACTCAACCGAAAATGCCTTCATCTCATTTGAACTCAACGCTCTCCTGGCATCGGCAGCCTTTCTAAAGGCAGAGCGAGGCGCCATACCTCCCCTGATGCCGCTGGCACCGATCAGCATGCCCAGAATAGCAAAGGGCGCAGACGCTGGGTTGTCTACGATCTCAACGATGCTGATAGCAGCGTTGCCGGCCTCACCTACGATGAGAGCAACGGTAGCCAAGCGCGAAGCAACTCCAAGAGCAGACGTGGCGAGACCAGCGAATGGGATGACGGCAAAGACGATGCTGAGAATGTTGAGGACTAGATCTCGAGTGTGTGTCTTTTTCATCTCAATGCCGATCTTCTTGATTTCGGATATGCTCTTGGAAGCATCCTGCATCATGAAGATTGGCATACTGAATGATGTGACAACATCAGCTGGATCTGCTTCTGAGACACCGAGCTGCATTTCCATGTATGACTCCATAGCAAGGTCGATCAGATCATCTGTAGAGGGTATCGCCTCATCAAGAATCTCCTTGGGATTGTCGATCTTGATCTTGCTCTTGTCCCGAATGCGCTTTGGCCAGTTCTTTCGCATAGCGTAGTTGATGCCGCAATCTTTACAAGGATGTGGACCGGGAACGCAGGGAGGACAAAGATCATGTGCATCTCCATCTTTCTCATGCCATTCGATCCAGTCCTTCTGGATGCCCGTCTCCTCAAGCAGAGCTTTGTAGAAGCCTTTCTCATCACGCATCGTGAACTCAATGATACGGATACCTGGGGATGGACCGGGCTTCTCGATGGGGTCTGCTTCCTCGCATGGGCCCTCACCGCTGCTGCCATCGGACTGCCAGATGCAATCCATGTACTTCAGACCCTTTCCTCTCTTAAGAGCCATGAATTCTTCGATTCTATCATCCATAGTGTCCTTGGCCCAGTCGGCATACCAGCCGAAAGCATCGTCGTAATTCTTGGAGACATCCTTGTATTCGTCGATGGCAGTCTCGAGATCGCCCATCAGAATACTCATCACAGCCATGCCACGGCAGATGGAGTTGACGCTCTCGATGCCAGATGCCAGATCCTCTAGATTCGTTGGCCACGAGTCAGGATCACATGACAGGTCGTCAGGTTCAAGGTCCCCGAACCCTTCAGGCCCAGGTGGCCCATATCCTGAGCCGCCCGAGCCATAGAACCAATCCGCTAGGTCGATAGCCCAATCCGTGGCTCCGCCAAAATTGAGAGTTTTGATCCAGCTCACGCGCTCTTCCTTAGTCTTGTCGTTCATGTAGGCGACCCAGTCAGTCATGCCATCGCCCTGTGTGCCATATTTCATGATGTCGGAGTGAGTCTTTGTGTCGTGCCATCGCTTTGCCGAAAAGCCCGGAGTCTTTTCTTGAGCAAGCTCATAAATCTCATCCAGTTCGGCGTTTGCAACTAGGCAGAAGGTTAGTGAAAGGAAGAGAACTACCAGAGTGCAAATACATACTATAGCCGCCAGTTCCTGTACATTGACCAGGTTCCGCCTCTGACTCCTCGTAGGAGCCTGTGAAAAGACAATGAGGGCCAGTACAGCTCTTGTCCGCCATGCGGAAGCTCCTACCATAGCTTGCAATACCCACAATGACTTTCTCCGCAGGTACACCTGCCTTGGTGATCATGCTCAAAGAGTTCCGGGTCTCGGTACGATTGATGTGGGATCGTAGACAATTGCCGTTATCACAACCAGGATTGGCGAACTTATTACCGTAGTCCCACTGGCCGTGGAGGTCATAGGTCATAAAGACAAAGTAGTCTAGTACCTTGGCCATCTGTTCAACGGGGAATGGCTTCAGGTACCAGAAAGAGCCGGGCAGGGCAATGGAAAGAGACTTGCTCGATGGCAGAAGATCGCGGAGGGTGCTGAGAAAGCGATGGTAATAGATACCGTCTGTTCTGTCGCCAGAAGGAATGCCCTGATCAGTGGCACCAGGGTATTCCCAGTCAATGTCAACACCGCTGAAGCTTTTATGCTTGGCCATAAACTTGACAACGTTTGCGGCGAAGATAGATCGATACTGGGGCTTGACCACATCACGGTAGCGCTGAAATGTCTCCGCGTCGGTTGACTCAGCCCAGCCACCAAAAGACAGGATCTTCTTGAAAGGGGCGTCCATCTTGTCAAAAATCTCAAATTGCTCCTTGACAGTGTCGGGGATATTGACATCGTAATCCGCGGTGATGCCCGCAAAGGCGAAATGGACATGGGTCAGGTAGTCAAAATGCTTTTCAATCTCAGAGGCGTTCATAGTGAGACAGGCGCGGCCGGGGTTATACGCTTGAAAGTACCCGATGCGCTTGAACTCCTTCGGTGGTGACTTGTTGTTAACAATGTCAGTACCACAGTTGGAGATGCATCCATTGGTGTTGATTTTGAATGCCCCCGGTGCCTTGGTATCGGCAGGTGACTCTGTACAAAACTCGGTAGTAGTACCACAGAATCCCCAGCCGCTACAGCATGCTTTGAGCGGACATTGGTTAAGTTTAGCGAGATCCCATCCATCGAAAGAGCCAGATGGCTTCGTTGTTCCGGGCTTCTGCGGTCCACAAGCCACACCTTCGACAGGAGATGGCATAGGCGTGTTGCCCTTGCTCAAACATATAACCTGACCCAGTTGTAATCTGTTGCAGCCAGACCACGCCCATGAGTTTTTGTTGTATGCCTCAATGTCTTTGACAGTGATACTCGAAGCAGCTGCAACAGAGGCACATGTATCCCCTGCGTCAATCCTGTGCGTGGCGCAAGTCCCATCTGCATCAGCTGCTGGCGTCTTGTCCGGCAAACTGCCCGAGCTACAGCATACCCACTGGCCAGGTATCAGAGTGGCACATAGGTTTTTCTGTGGGTTGTGCTTGACGAAGTCAGCACCTCTGATGTTACAACGAACAGTCAGAGTAGTGCAAGTGTCTTCGCCTTTGACTTGGATAGCTTTGCACTCGGCGCGAGCTTCAAGATCCGATGACACGTCCAAAGACGCTGCAGATGTCGCGTTGGAGGACTCCATAAACAGGCTGCCACCAGGAATCTGGACCTCATGCCTTGTGTCATTAGGCCTGCCGAGCGGCATAGTGACACAATAGCCCTCGGACCAGATCTGGAGACGCTTCTGTAGGCGTTGGAAATCGTCCATCCGATCGATGGCGAAAACACCAAATGTGTAAGGACTCATCGAGCTGATGTCGCAAGATTGCATGATTTGAACGCCTTGGCTGGCCGCCTTCTCGTATCGCTCGAGTAATACAGTTCCAGCAACAGACCCCATGTCGGCACTGATGTACAGACCGACGATGGCAGAGCCTACTTTAGAAAAAAGGATAGTCTTGCCACACGATGCGTTCTTGATGATGTGCTGTTTGAGTCCTTGTAGGGCTTTGGTGACATCGTCGGTAGCGTTCAATACTCCGGGCAAGCCGGAAGTCATGATGACAGGGACGGTGCAATACGGTGCAGAGATGCATTGGCCAGTTGAAGCCTTTCCATCCCTACTCTCCGTATCGGCGCGCTTCGAGTGTCTTCTGTGTTCTCGAAGATGTGCTGCCGCTTTGGAGGGATTGGGGGAACCGGAGCCACTGAGAGCGCAGACACGAATGGTCTCAACAGTCTCAGTGTGCACATTCATTTCGAACAGTAGAGGAGCCTGACACCCATCCAACTCTTGAACACTGTGGATGTGCGTCCATTTCGTGGCGTCCGATCCAGCAACAGAGCAAAGTCGAGGGCAACCCTCGATCAAGGGTGTTGCCCACTCCTCACTACTCTGCTTCTCGCCGTAGGGGGCTATGGCTGTGATACCAAGATTGAACTCAGACTCTGTCGAGTTCAGTGCTTTGGAATCGTCAACTGGACCTAGACGAGTCCTGTTTCCGCTTTCATCAGCAGCGAAGCTCAGGCCCACTGTGTAGGTGGAAAGTGTAATGAGAGTATGAAACCTCATCGTGCTACAAGACGAGTAAACACGGAAGGGAAAGTGTGAGAATACAGAATCAATGAAAGAATAACGAATGGATAGACAAATGAGTGTAGGGTGTAGGTGCTGTGACTATCAAAAGAGTGAGTGAGCTTGTGACTTCGACAAACTGTGTAAGGAAAAACAACTTGTTATAATTTAGAACTGAATAATGCAGCACTGTAGACTTCTCGGCTCATAAGCAGTCCACCGTTGTCACGAACCTGTTGGTCTTCGGGAAGCAACACGTTCTTTTTCCTGCCGAGGCCCATACATCGCAATCTTCTTCGTGACTCGATTTCTGTTGTTTGAGACCAGTGAAAACATAGCCGATACCACGCTCTGTTGGCTGGAAGTTGAGATAAAGCCGAGATTATCAGATGCGGTACAGCTGCAGTATCCTTGTTGTGTTGTTGGTTCCATCATTGAGTCTTTTTCTTCCCATTCCCTGTCGACGTCTTGGCATTAGCAACTAGCCCTGTCTTTCAACTGTGATGTTGGTGTCGGATGATAACCCACCACAACTGTAGCGCCAAGTGTGTACGGAACTTACAGGCACCGATGTTACCCTTGTTAGCTACCATTTGATTCCCGCTTTGATCCGTACATCACACAATGCCAGCTGCACAGCGCACACGGCACAGCAGGCATGAGTTCGCATGCTTGTCAATAGGATTTTTCAAACTCGTCTGTTGGTTCTGGCATTCGAGCTTTGCAAATCGTTTGCGGAGATTAGTTACTATTTGGGATGACGCCGAGTGTGTCGGTGGATGGCGCTGGTAATAACAGTTCCTCATTGAGGTTCCAAAGTAGATTGCTACTCAGACGCCTCAATGTTAGTGCTAGGCCGACTGCTGAAGATATCTGATATACAGAGGATTAAGCCATAAAGTTCTATATAATATTAAGTAGCTTCCCTCTAGGACAAATCATGCGCGCTTCAACCAAAAGGAAGTCATAATTTCCTCATATCAATATGCACAGTCGTGTTACAACCTTACTCTGGGCCATTCTGGCCTGGGCTTTTCTTGGTTTTCTTCATGTTGGCGAGTGCCAGGTCACTATCGCAACGGGTGAATATGCGCACGTTCGCGAAAGAGTCTGGTTATGGGAGATGTATGACACTATCACGTAAGTAAAGTAACGTAAATTCCTTCTCACAAGACTTTGCTAAATATACTACCCAGTGAAATCCTCGGGCCGAGCAAGCAGAAAATCCTTCTTGTACAAAACCCTACTTTCAACTGGCCGACAAAAAGGCATGTTGGATCTGGGCCTGATGGCAAGTTGACTTACGCAGAGTTTATGACGGACCTCGAACAAAAGCTTGGTACGAACGGTCATGTTGTAGACACAACGTTAAAGGCTCCTGGTAGCGATGGTCCTGGAGTACCCAGTACCTTCGATGCCTCCAACAAGCTTGTGCAGAAGCATTGGCTTGGGCTCTTGCCAGTGAAGTTCATCACCCCCAATGAAAAAACGATCAAAGACTATGCCACATTCGTCAGCCTGGTGGATCAGAAGTTTCACGATATTCGAGCCACATATGGTGATCAACCTGAGTGGAAGGCATTTCTGGACGAAAAGTACGAGCGATCGACAAAGCTTATCACGGAGATCAACGTTATCCGTAGGCAGGAGACCGAAGAATGGATCAAGAAACAGATGATTACTTCTGTCAAAGATGACAAAGGCAAGAAGGACTTATTTGGCCTTGCCTTGAAAGAGAGTGATCTGGTTACTGAACGCGTTCCAACAAACGTACCGGGGCAGACTGGCACGTATGAGCGAGTCAAGATTGCCGAGACTTGGGCAGCAAACCGCAACAATAAGGAATTCACGAAAGCCCTCGCTGCCGCCGGTATCAAAACAAAGCGCGATCTTATTAAGTGGGCGGAAAACCTTGGAAAGACAGGCAATATTGGCCCCAACAGTCCTGCAAACGTTGGGCACTTTCAAGCTACTCAGGCTTGGAAGTCAGTGCAGAAACGTGCATTGACGGGACCAGGAGGTTCTGGAAGTTGTACTTGATATTGAGCCGGGAGGTGTATGCATTGGAAAAGTACCCGACGGGTTTTATTCTTACAGGGAAGGGTAGCAGTAACGGTGATGTATGTAGGTTAGTGGAGTATAGTATTACCTAAGCTGACAATGATAATAAAAATAAACTTGTTGGTTGGGTCTTTCTCTTTTACTCATCCTAGCATACCTACCTACCCATTTCTCACCACATTATTCTATCAAATGCCGCTCGTCAACCATGCAGATCGACATGAAGAACAGCGAAGAGCCATTCGTGGTCAAGCTGTTCCACGGCTCTTGGATGATGTTTTTTCTTTGAGCGCACTTATCCGAGGAATTCGTCTGCACTATGACTTTGCCACAAGTGAAACCGTCGTTCGTCACAGTCTTTCAATGCCTGCTGTGGCTAGAGCCTGCAACGCCCGACTCATCATGAGCAACGAGATTCCAGCCCAGATGGAAGAGGAGGAGCAGCCGTATTGTATATGGCATCCCGATTTCGCCACCGAGGAAACTTATCGTGCTCTTGTTTCCAAGTTCCCCGAAATGCGCTATCAGGTTGGTCGCGCTTGTGCTGCTGCAGGGTACCACGATCTGTACAAAGAGCTGGATCTTCTTCCCGAAGTCTCAATCGCCGAAGAGGCCAGAGAGAGCAAGACAGAGGGAGGCAAACTTATCTACGAGGAGATAATGAGTTGCAAGTCCCGTTATGCCATCATGGACGACTGCAAACGGTCAATTGAACTCGAAGACTTTCAATGTCCAGCCTATTTGAACGGAGATACCGAAGTACGATGGCGCTTGAAGGTTCGACAGAATATTTCATCCGATGACCTACAGGATCCTATTCCGTGTATTGAAGAAGACATGCATCTCGACGTTGAAAAACAAGATTTGGATGAAGAACACGGCACACTGAGTAATGAAGAAGCCAAACTGCTCTATCAACCTCTCCCTCAAGACCTTCCTACAGTAAAAACGACATTGCTCTTGCAAATGGCGGCTTATGATGGCAACATCGAGCGCTTTTCGCGATTGGCCAGCGGTGGAAGAAGGCTTTCTGAGCTAGACCTCGAATGTGTCCAGCGTGGGATCCTTCATCACTCCATGTTTGCACGTTGGTGGGCAGACCAGATCAAGGGCGACACTGTGTACGCGCAGGCCGCCCCTTACATAACATGGATTCAGGAAGCCATTGTAGCGCGACGCATCATGGTCAACGACTATGCTGAGTTCGAGAAGGGCTGGCCAACTGGAGTCCCGAAGCCATATATCATATGGTGGCCTTTGCGACCAGATCCTTCATTTCTACTCTTTCTGTTAGAAAGGTGCCCCGAGATGAGCATGCAGATAGCAGCTGCCGCTATCGTTTGCGATTACGATCATATCTACACCGCTATCGACCCAGAGCCGAGCTGGGATTTGTGGAAAGTCACAATGTTCTCCACGAACCCTTTTTATCGTGAGGACCAGGAGAGACGCGCAAAGGAAAAGAATGTCGATTTCAGTTTCACCGGTTGGAAAGGTTTAGAGCCATTGTATCGGTACCGCGACTTGATGCAGACCAGAGAACTTACTATTTTGGATCCGTATGAAGGGAGGATACGGGATACAGTGGAGGAATATGAAGTACCCAATGGTTATGAGAAAATGCTCAGTACAGGCGATGTCCAGCTCAAGGTGTGGGAAGGTGTTGGTAAGGTATCACCGGAAACGTAACCTCTCTCACCAAACAGAAGTTCTGTATCTTCAATTCAAGTGCTACGAAATCTGTTTTCTCCAGATTCACTCTACAAATTTCACTTATCCTTCTCCCAAGGGATGTTCCTCATGGCAACGTTGAAATATGTCAAATATCTCATGCATCAATTGCAAGAACGACTGACCTTCGTCTGTTCATGATTGCGTTCGCCGTGTCGGCTTTGGTGACATGGACAATATCTTAATTTGTTTTATCTTTTATTCTGTATCTAGTTACTGAGTCCTGCCGTGGTCTCATTCGTGTCGACTGTAACGTGCGATAAGTGGCCTCGTCTCTGTGAAAGGGATTCTGCGATTCGACAGGGTTTGAGCTAGCATTGTCTGGGCGTAATATCGCTTCAGCTTAGGTCCTGCAATTGTCGTCCCATTCAACTCACTTTCCATCATGCACACGATCAGATAAAGATAGGGTTTTTTCTAATATTTACACTTTACAAAGG
>QRAA01000047.1:0-75565 GCA_003670145.1 Fusarium subtropicale
GGGGGGGGGGGAGGGGGGGGATGGAGGGGATGGAGGGGAGTGTAGCAGAGGGGAGCAGAGAGGAACGACAGTAGGAGCGGCTGCAAAACGCAATATCGGGACCTACCTTAGTACCTAGGACAATCGGATGGGCAAGAACAGACCGGTTAAGTTCTGACCAGGAGCTCCCCGCCGTGCACAGGTGTCGCTCCTGCTGCTGCCTCATTTGGCAATCGGAGACTGCCTGTTGAACGTGCGACTGTGGAAATACCCCCTCCTTAATCACAAACGCAAGGAGAGAACCGCGGCGCAGCGAGGAAATCTGCAAAGCGCATCTGCTGAGGTCTCTGTCATCATGGGGTGGCGAGTCGTCCAAGAGATGGATGCTCCTAACAGTGCAGGATCAGTAGTTCAACAATAAAAAAAATAGACTTCCAAGTCAGGCATCAAGGCCACCTTATCAAGCATAAAACTCAATATCAGAATAAAGCCGGTTTCTGTCATCAGAAGAAGAAGAAAGCACTCGGCCACCACCGTAAGCCTACCGAGGAACGTCGTCCTCCTAATTATTCCAAAACTGGACATTGTCCCTACGTTTGACAGGCTACTCTGCTCGCTCTGCTAGAGGGCTATACCTCCCTAATGATTTTATCTAGAGTATGTCTTTTACAGCGTGACTAGTAAATCTGCTCTCCGTTCGATGACGAGATATCTCATCTTTGGATGAGGGCAAACAAAAGGGGGGAGAGAGAGGCTTGCGATAGTATCCAGGATCTGCTCTCTATAGTTGCATGGCCGAGAACTCGATTCTCCTAATGCTTGTCTCTGTCTGAAAATGTCTTTCAATGACTGAGAACTCGGTTCTCTTCTGAATAACTGAGAACTCGGTTCCCTTCTAAATAACTGAGAACTCGGTCCTCTTCTGAATAACTGAGAACTCGGTTCTCTTCTAAATAACTGAGAACTCGGTTCTCTTTTAAATAACTGAGAACTCGGTTCTCTTCTGAATAACTGAGAACTCGGTTCTCAAATAATCATCTCAACTTGAGACTGGACAAGAATAAGTGACCCAAGGGCCTGGTATGAATTGGATAAACGCTCGTGACTTCACCTAATAACGTGATCTCGTACCCGGTCACTTCTGTAGTCGTTCGTTTTGGGGCGTCGATGTTTGGTTGATTGGAGCTCTTAGACTCTTTATCATCGGCTCGTCGTCTTCTTCGTCAAGGGTGCGCTTCTTCATCGTCGGCATCAACATAGCTTGGATCGTCTCTGTCGTCTTGATCACCTGTGACTTGCATTTCACCGTTGCTGGCTTACCAGGAATCTTCCTAGATGTCGTTGGTGTCGATTGTGTTCTAGCAACTTGCTCTTTGCCTTGGGAACACTGCACCGCTTAGCTGTGCTTGTTTATACTTGCATGACTGTGACTGTAGCTGTAGTCGAGTGACCTTGCTTGCCTAGGTAGCTTGACGGGAGCGGACGCGCTTGGTGCATTCGCTCGATGCTTGGTGATTCCGGTTGATATTTTGTCTGCATTTCAAATGACTTGGACGATTTGAATGATTGAAAGTGAAGCTTCGTGTGTTAGGGGAAGGGGGGTGGTCTACGTACTAAGGCAGTCGTAGGTAAGACGGGATTAGTAAATACTAGGTAGGTGGTGCTGTCTGGCAAGGCTCCTTCCCCACCTAAAAGACAGGTACTTGTGACCGGAAGTTGTTGTCCGTGCCCGGAGGCAGGAGGCAGAAGGCAGGCACCAGCGCGGGCCCAATTCCAGTTCAACTGAGACGGCAAGAGTCAGCGATGGACAGGCTGCAGCATCATCGGTGGGGCCATAATTGTAGATTGCATCTAAAAAGGACAAGCCTCTTCCTCAACCGTTCTTCCGCATTCTCTTGTTCTACCTTCGCATCATGGAATTTACCTATCCTTGCCTCTCTTTCCAGATATTTTCCCCTGCCAGAGTTCCCCCCAATTGTCATTCCAGAAGAGAACGCAATGTCGCCCTACGGCAGGAACATACCTGGTTCGGATCTATCAGTCTAGCTTGAGTCTATGAGTTATTATAGCCCAATCATTTCCATGCTTGATTGCTAGATCGCGCTGTTGTTTTTTGAGGTGGTGTTGAAACAACTTAGACTTGTTTGGTTTACCGTGTGGAGTACCGTTCGGGTACCTGCCGTTGTGCAGTTACATCTAACGATGTGGGTGTCTGTTGTCTGATTTAGTTTCTGCAATGTCCAATCAATTGCGGGGTGGGCAGATCGACAACAGGGTTCAGGGTCTCGGACCTTACGTCTAGGCCTAGATCGTTCTACTGGATAGCAGGAAAGTTAGCCCTCAGTCTTAGTGTACAGAAATAAACAGCCTAAGGGTCTGGTCTAATAAGCATAAGATAACCTACTAATTTCGTCTCTTATGCTTCCAGCGGCCAATTTTTCCAACACCCTGAGACGTCTCGATAGTCGTGTCCATGTTGCTGGGAGTGGAAAGACATAGTAGCTTGAAGAGCTGTGATTAGAAGCTACATTAGACTGCTATACTTTGACCTATAGCTGCCAAGTGCAGATAAGCCGGCCATGTATCAGAACTACACCTTAGTACTTACTATCTATCTAAGCACTTACTCTCTACCTATCTATCTACCTAAGCACTCACTGCTTTCATTAGGTACCTAGGTTAATAAAAGCGCTCAATACGCTGCGTTTTAAAAACCGACAATGAACGCATATTCCTATTGTCTGTTAATAATAATAAAAGAGTAGAGTAACAAAGAAGAAAAAAGACGCCCCCCTACCCTTCCACCTCTTAGCATTTTGACGATTCTAGCGGGAAGAGTGAATCCTCGATTTTTCTTTTGCACGCTTTTCCCCTCGACCATTTGGGCCAGGGGGGGGCTTTAGTCATGAACCTTTCGGTAGTCTGAGAGATGAGAGATGGTGTCAATAATATTGAGTGAAATTAGGTACCGTTGCTGTATTAATGATTCTACCCTTGGGGTAAACGTATTTCGGTGTGCTACGAGGCTAAGTTGGTCCTTCAGCTAGGTCAAGTCTGCTGGTTTGAGCCTGATCTCTCGTACGTGACGCAGGGCATCGCAATATTACCGAGGTTCCTTAGACATCTCGCAAGAACTGACAATTGCAGCCAAGTAAAGAAATTCATTTCTTGCTCCAGATACAGTCACAATATTCAGTACATTACGAACGAAATCGTTCAGCATAGCTGCGTTCCGTGAAAGCAACAAGCCTACGACGACGAAGTTAAATATAAGAGCGACGATATCGAGAATGGGGCGGATTTCCTCTTGGGAACAACACACAGCTTAGGTATTGAGCATCCAGCTGCCACAAGATTAATTCGGCAACGCCATAATACGGCCCAAGAAGTAGTTTGTTTGGACTACCTTTCATAACTTCGCCGAGGCTTAGAGTTATTGTTGGAATCTATTATGACCTTACAGAAATTTGCATAGCAATCCTAACTTTTCGATACTTACTAGGTAGATAATCGAATACAATAGTCGGACATCAGAAATAAAGCACTTTTCTAGATGCGGACAAAAGTATTTGTTGGTTCCATGACGCTATACTAGCTTTAGTAGACACGGGGGGTAGGGCGAATCTGCCATCTTGATGTTATTACCATGCGAAGGCACTGACTCTGGCATACCTACATATACTAAAGTAACCAACCTGTATCTCACTAAATAGAAGCCCCCTTGCTTCGGGTGTTTAGCGGTTAAGGAGCGCGTAGAAAGCGCCATACCAGAAACACCAACACGTCGAATCGGGGGGGCTTTCCGTTTTGCCTTTTTCCCATTTGCTTATCTTAGGTATACACGTAGGTTAATATCCTCTCCAATGCAACCTTAAGCCGGTGGTTTTGTGCGGTTTCTCTCATATCTATCACTAGGGAGGTCTGCAAATGGTAAAAGATTAATCAGTTACAATTAGCTGCCAAGTAGGTGCATCTGTTGAGAATAATCCACTCCAGCATATTTTGGGCCATGTAGCACAGAGTTAAAGTGTAACTTCTAGGCGTCAACAGATAGATACAAATAATTGTTTATGCAAGAAAAGATACATTTAATGTAACTCAATTACCCCATCTCCATCTTCAGAACAAGTCATCTTCACCCTGATAAACAGCTTTACCTAAGTACCTAGGTACCTACGTATAACCTGATTTGGTCGCGGTAGGTTAGTAGGGATTGAGTGGGTCGGGCTGAGCCAATTAGGCTACATCCCATCCGATAAGCCCCATGTGTACCCCACGTGGCTAACCCGAACCTTAGTCTAAGGTAAGTCAAACGTCCAAATCCCTAACAATAACCAATGCTTTATTTCCCAAAACGCCTGTTACTAGATATGTGGAGGTATTTGGTGATAGAATTGTTGCTGTTGGTGTTGCTGTTGATGTTGTTGGTGTTGTTGATGTTGATGATGTAATTGTGGGTGTTGTTGGGCGAAGTAAGGCTGTGAATAGCTCTGACTGTTAGTCATGTATTGACGAGAATTGTAACCATCCGGACCACCACGCGCCATATAACCTCTTCCCGAAGGTAATCCATGGCTGTTGCCTCGCCAGGCCATTTGTTGGTTGCCCCCTGAGCTCCAGTTCGTTGGACTCTGCATGTATGAACCACCATTAGCAGGCGAGAAATCGTGGTGATGATTGCCACCATTAGGAGGAGAAGGCTCGTTATGACGATTGCCACCGTTTCCAGAGGTATTCCCTGTGCCTCCGCCTCTTCCTCCTCTTCCTCCTCGGCCACGGTCTCCCTGCTTTCGCCAGCGGTATGGCCTTCGGTTTCCTCTTGGCTTTGAAACAGAGAACTCGATCCTTTTCAGGGGGTCTGTAACCATGATATTGTCCGCAAGACCGTGCTTTTCCAGTATCTCTTTGCTGCAGGTACAAAGCTGAAAGACGTTCTCCAAAGCCTCGATGCTTCTCGTTTCCGGGAGCCACGTCTTGCAATACTGGCCGTTAATGTCATAATCGAATGCTTGTTTTACCTGATTGAAGGACCTCGACCCGCCTCGAGGATCATTGCCTACTCCAGCGACGTATGCATGGTTTCCCCAATTGCTGCTCACGTCGTAATCCACAAGCGCATACTCATAGAATGAAGCGGCTATTCTCCAGTCTATCCCCAACGACTTTGCGAAGTAGGAAGCAACGTTCTGACGTGCTCGGTTGGATGTATACCCTGTGTGAAGAATCTCCCTCTGCGAAGCATCGACTAAGCCCATGCCAGTGGTGCCTTGAATCCAGCGGTTGATGATTTCGTCGACACCAGGATCGTCCCGATACCGCCATTTTTTGGTGTAGTTGCCATCGGCCCCACTAGCCCCATTAGCCCCACTAGCTCCTTTGAACCCATCAATGTTAAAAAGCCGAGCTCCGAACTTCTTAGTGCACAACCTCATATAATCGCGCCACAACAGCTCGAATCGGACGGCCCTCGAGCCTTCGTTCTCCCCTTTGCCGAAACCAAAACCTGTAGAATAGCTCTCTTCCGAGCCATCTTCGAACTTGACGAGTTCCGCATGGATTGACCGGGCGGTGATTGTGCCCATAGCCAGAAAGGCACTCAGTTTCGTACTGTATTCCGTTCCCAATAGACCATTACGTGTCTCTTGATAAGTCGTCATTGCCCCTGTCTTGATGAGGTGGTAGAGACGGTCCCAGGCAGGAGTCTCGCCACCCTTAAATGGATGAGCAGATTTGGCTCCTTCAGGGAATGGTGGAGGATCAGAAATGATGGGAGCTTTGACTGGTTCTATCAAGAGTTGTTCGAACTCGCTATAGTCGTCGGGGATCCGAAAGGGGGCTTGTTGCGATGGGATCCATGAAGGAAAGGAAGGCAACGATCCGACCTGCGGACGAGGTAAGGGTGGGCGAGGACGCTCTCGCAGGGGCTCCTGTGTCTTTCTATAAGTCGTAAACACATCAGGGGTATCTTGTGGATTTTTTAGTCCATTGTCACGACTTTGACTGTTAGTGAGGCTCTCTACAACACGGAATAACTTACTCATCAATGAAATACTTTTCATCATGCCAGAGCTTAAAGTCAATGCCCTCCTTGGAGCACACTGAAGCAACAGCGTTTTGGTCGTCCAACTCTTCTTTCGAGGGCTCTTCAGTCATCCAGACGGTGTTGATAGATTGATGGTCTTCATTCAATGCCTTGATCAAGTGCTTCAAGACATCATCAAACTTGCCGATTCGAATCAGCATGCCACTGCCAATGGTCTCATAGTTCTTCTTGACGTCCCAGATACACTCGGCCTGGAACTTGGCTCGAAGTGGGCCACATCGCCAGAAACGACCGACCTGACTCTTGGCTGGTGGGTAGGGAGACTTCTGGCCTTCAACGACAAAACCTGATGTTTCGATCTGATGAGGGGGGAGGATGTAGATGGGAAGGAGGTGAGTGAAGCCGTGGTCAGAAGTGGCCAGGTGGTGCAGGATGGGGTTGTCGATGGCCCGGAGGTCGCGTCGAAGTAAATAGACTAGGAGTTTATTCCCAGCCATGGTGAATGTAGATATCGTGGGATTGAGTCGTTGTGGTTATGTGTCGGTCCTTTTGTTTCCTGGGAGAATGTAAGGGGACACGATTGCCGGATCTCTGCAGGTTGTGAGATGGGTCAAAGGGGTAACTGGGATGGGGGCCTGATATTTCGGCCACCGATTATTTTCTTTTGTTGGTCTCAGTGAGGTAGTGGGAGCCCCGTACTGCAGGTGCTGCTAGCAGTGTTGGAGTCTGAGTGGATTGCTGAACGAGGATAGGGGACGAATAAGGGGAGGTATCTGGGCTGAACTGAACTGGACAAGTTCTTCAGCGAATGAGTCTGGTAACTCAAAAAAGGATATAGAAAGAGTTGTATGAGAGCCAAGTTTGGATCGATGGGGAACGGTGGGTAAATAGATAATGGATACTAAATTCTCAGGATGTCTCTGCTACTATATAAGCTGCGGTTCAATACACTACCGTAGCTTAGCCTTGCTTAGCTTACAGGAGGAACTTTCAACGGTTCCTAGCCAAGGGATAGTGTGAAGCGAAGCAAAGAAGCAAGCAACGTCGCAGGCGGGTGTGTATATATCGGACCCTTGAGGATGAGATGAGAGAAGTAGACGGGATCCTAGCGTGGTATGTGATGAACTCGATAGTGTGGGTACTGGGGAACCATGGATGATGGCATCAAGTCCCCTAATTCAGATGATGAGATGAGGAGACAGCAGATGAGACAAGAATGAGTTCAAGTGCAAATCAACCAACCGCAGTAAAAGAATAAGGAACAACGGGGGCAAAGAATTGATGACGATGACAATCAGTAGGCAACTGGGGAACAAGTCAACGGCGATTTAGGTCAACGGGACCTGCAGATTCAGTGATCGGTACGCTAGATCCGATTATTCTTCCAAGAGACCGTGATAGACAATCGAAGGTTCATCAAAGATGCCATGGGCATTACAGAATAGGTAATTCGTTAAACAAACACGAGATGATACAGAAAAAATAAAATAAAAGACAGGTTTACAGACAAAAAAGAAAGGAAAGGATAGAAAGGGAAATCGTCATATTGGACCCTGATCGGCCCGAGGGCGCTAGAATTGAATTGATCAAAATGCTTTTCTTCTTTTCTCTTGACTTTGGGAGCGATGATGGACGATTCCCATGGCTCTGTCAAAAAGCTCGAGATCGGAGCAACCCTGTAGCTCCATGCGGATCGAAGGTGACAACGACAGGGGTTCTCTTCTGTGCGTCTCCCCCAATTGGACAAGTACGAGGTTTCATTCGCAGGCTTTTAAAAGTCCGGGACGACGCGCACTGCAGAAGATGGCTTTTATTTCATCTACAGGGGCCTTGTACCTATAGAGCTGATGATTGACATTGAGACAAGGGGCATGTCGACAGTCTGACAGTCCCCTATTTAGAAACGTCAATCATGTCTGGATTTATCAGTCTTGGTCGCCTCGACTCTAAGAACAGAAACCGCCATGCTACCGTATCAAGCCTCACCTCCGAAATATCGTGGTTCCTTTTCCGCCTCACTTCTTTATTATGTGCTACATGATCTGAGGACATGCGATGCGGCAGACGGTTATCGACATGCCCATCGACACTGCCATGGCTCGAATCGCTTTGGGGGCGTGTATGCTGTGAGACAAGGGGCAGCCGAGTTTGAGAGAATAGATTTCTCTTTTCCTGTGGCGCGATGTAGCCATAGAGTAGCAGTGTACGCGTCGTGTCGTGTTGTGTCTCGTTCTCGATCTCAGTTAAGCCTCAGCCGTCACCGCGATCATAAAATCCAGGGTCCAATGACATCATGACTTGAAAAGCTAATTGAGGGCTAATTGAAGGGACTAAATAGACGGCATCTAGACTCTGGTAGCGTTATGCCGTTTGCCTCTAGATTTTGGATTTGGTTTCATAGAACAAATACAGCCAGTGTTCTATCCGTATACAAATCATTCAGCCATCCAGAAATACTCTGATCTGCAGGTAGGGCGCTCGCACACGCCCATCGAGCGGAACCAGACCTATCCAGACCCAGAACTAGACCCGGACAGGGGTTCTAGACGTCCTGTCAACTCGGCCCCTCAGTTACATCCAGAATGGCCTGACAATAATTAGAATTGCTTTTTCCTCTTACTGCCGATACAGAATTTATATGGGAAACGCATCTTGCATCCTTGCCGACTCCAAGTTTCCGATCTGTCGACAACTCGCGTTCCTGAACATCGGCGCTTACTACAGCAAAAGGAAGCATTCTAGGCTCCACGGTTAGTTTTCAACGGCATTTGCCGCCCAACTATCACAAAGGGTGTCATTAACACGCGTCGTTAACTATCAACGGGTGTCGACTCTTGCGAATGCATGTCTCATCCCATGCTTATGTATCGCTGTAATTGATTGCAGAAAGCCTACTGCTGTGTCAGCCTCGCCATACCACGATTTCCAAACCAGTCGACCAAAGAGTAGATCACAGCCGACAGACGGTAGCATCTGGACCGGGGTTATCATAAATTCGTTTCCGATGTTTAAACCTCTCGAGTCTCCGGACATCGACAGAATCAAGTAGACAAGTATCCAAGCGACGGAACAATGACGAAACCAGTTTGAGTCTGCAATCTCAAATCCAAACTTGTAGTGATTCTATCCATACTCTTGGCCGCTAAGACCTTTCGATTCGGGGTCTTCCAGGAACATGACATAGCTCATGACGACAGTTCATTAGCTAGTCGCAATTAGAGGATCGCCATCACTTACCGTCATCGCACGTTGAACGAGAAGATCACGGTTCGTTCAGAACTAGACTTTTCTCTAGAATTCAAACGCCGTGATTTGTTTTCGATGTTTTGGTGGTTTTGGAATGGGAATTTTAATCGACTTTAGCATCGTTCTAGTTGAACGCACATTCATCAGTGACGCGCTCGACTACCCTACACAGACTCCGAACATCTCACGATCTTTCACGATCCGCAACTATTTTTCGGGCCGCAAAATCACGTTGATCTTATCAAATCGCTCGCTGCATCCTTGGCCTGTAATTATTTGTGATGTGATCAAGGCAGCGCCATGCAATGACATACGCCACAGCCTAAAGGCAATGCAATGTCAAGGCCTCGCTATAGAATACGAATTATTCAGGCCTCAATTCATCAAGAATGACTGACGTAGGGGGCATATTTTCGCTTGAATTGAATGATATCGTGTCTCATTTGAATACATGGTTGTGGCTGAGGAGAGAAGAAATGCATCTCATCACGATCTGAAGCTCATGTCGTTGCTTCAAACAACACCAAATCCACGAGATAGTTACGGATATAACTGCATGTGTGATACGCAAAGCATCCCTGTTAATTTCCATAAATCTATCATTGCCGCAGGCAATTATGCAAATGTAATCGCCGCGCATGTAAGCTATCGTCATAAGTCTCCTAGATCGAGATCTAACAATCCTCAGGCACAATCTTCAATTGGACAACAGAGGCAAGACACCACTCTGCTTTTCTATTTGTTCTCATCAAGATCGTTGTAGATTTGGCAAGATGCTTCGTCATTGATGCTATACACATTCATTCATCGTTGCTAGTCTTCACGACGACATCCACCCTACAGCCATGGATATCCTTCGCTGGCCGTCAAGGAATCCACATGGGATTCTATTATCCTCGGTCGGAACAGTCGGTGCCCAAGTCGTATATCCGAGTCAGCGTGGAGTAAGTGACCCCAGATTTTCCACGAGGGGAAACTGGGGTAGAATGGGGAATCAAGAGGCTCAAACAGCTGCAAAGAAACATCTCGATGATAGACGCGAGTTTGTCTGAAAAGTGATGGATTTGATGCAAGATTCTACAGTAGGTATATGTAGGGTTGATCTGGAGGCACCCATGTTTATGCCCAAAGCTTTAAAGTAAAGGACCTGCGAACAACACCACAACCTTGGTAGTCGACTCGACTCATGATCGTGAGTTTCTTTTAGCCTTTGTTTACATTTGACACTTGACATTGCCAATCTAAGCTAGGCAGATGCTTATTGTATCGTGCAAACTCAGGACTTGACATCAACAACAGACACCTCATCCTGTTCACTCAAACAGTGATTGAAGAACAACATCTCCAATTATGGTTCCTCGTCGGTGAAGCCATGATAACAATTGACAACTTTGATTGGTCATGTAAAAAAGTTGACCCTTGTAAAACCCTTTGTCGAGGCCAAATGCTATAGCACTGTAAACCCACCCATTTTCATGTGGAGTACAAACTAGATTCACGGGTAGCCGAGGATAGTTACGGTAAGATTCACAGGATAACAGCCGAGAGTAATCAATATCAAGCTTCTCCAAGACGATCCCCCAAGATATCAGAGGCCATTTCTTTTTCCTTCTCTGCATCGTGATACCCCCCTCCCAATTGATTCTTCTCCTCGCTCACAGCAAGAAGAAGAAAGTCAAGACTCAGACATCTACTATGTCTGCTGTTAACAGGACCCTCCGAACGGCCACCAAGCAGCTGCGCTTCCAATCTCCACGGGGTCTTCGTGTCGCTGCCCCTCTTGTGGCCCGCTCAGCTCTAGCTGCTCGCTCTTCGCTTCCCGTTTCTCACGGCGCTGCCTTTTCAACATCTGCTGCCAAATTCTCTGGAGCTCCCGACATGTCTTCCGCACCTCGTGAATACGATCCTGAGATCAAGGACATTGCCGACTATGTCGCCAACAAGACCATTGACTCTGAGCTTGCTGTGAGTACCCGACGCCTAAACTTTGCACCCCGCAATACCCCGCCTTGCGCTTCAACACCAAGGAAACATCACGACATCAATTGGTCAATTGACCTTATAACGATTGTAACTAATTCGATTTCTATAGTTCGACACTGCTCGATGGATTCTTCTCGACACTCTCGGCTGTGGCCTCGAGGGATTGAGGTTCAAGGAGTGCTCTAAGCTTCTTGGACCCATCGTCCCCGGCACCGTTGTCCCCAACGGCCCCAAGGTCCCTGGTACCCCCTTCCAGCTTGACCCCGTCAACGCCGCCTTCAACATCGGTGCCATGATCCGATGGCTCGACTTTAACGACTGCTGGCTCGCTGCTGAGTGGGGTCACCCCTCTGACAACCTCGGTGCCATCCTCGCTGTCGCCGACTGGATCAACCGTACCAACAAGGCCGGCGGCAACCTCGCTGGCGGCAAGACCTTTGTCGTCAAGGATATTCTCGAGGCCATGATCAAGGCCCACGAGATTCAGGGTTGCTTGGCTCTCCTCAACTCCTACAACAAGGTCGGCCTTGACCACGTCGTCCTCGTCAAGGTTGCCTCTACCGCCGTCGTCTCCAAGATGCTCGGCCTCAACGAGAAGCAGATTGCCGATGCTGTCACCCAGGCTTGGGTTGATGGCCAGTCTCTGCGAACATACCGCCACACACCCAACACCATGTCCCGAAAGTCGTGGGCTGCCGGTGATGCTTGCCAGCGTGCCGTCAACCTCGCTCTCAAGGTCCTCAAGGGCGAGCAGGGTGTTCCCACCGTTCTGTCCGCTCCCGTCTGGGGTTTCTACGATGTCCTCTTCAAGGGCCAAAAGTTCGAGTTCCAGCGCCCCTACGGAAGCTATGTCATGGAGAACGTTCTCTTCAAGGTCTCCTACCCTGGTAAGTTTGTCACTTTTGCTAAATGACCCAGCTAACATATCACAGCCGAGTTCCACTCTCAAACCGCCGTCGAGGCCTCTGAAAAGATTCACCACCTCCTCAAGTCTCAGGGCAAGTCTGCTGCCGACATCAAGTCCATCACTTGCCGAACCCACGAGGCTTGCATCCGAATTATCGACAAGCAGTTTAAGCCCATGGACAACTTTGCCGACCGTGACCACTGCATCCAGTACATGTGCGCCACCATGCTCGTCTTTGGCCGCCTCGAGGCCACCGACTACACCGACGGTGGTGAGGCTGCCACCTCTCCTCTTGTCGAGTCTCTCCGACAAAAGATCAAGTGTGTTGAGGATCCTCAGTACACCAAGGATTACCATGACCCCAAGCTCCGAACCATCTCCAACGCTCTCACCGTCGAGCTCAACGATGGTACCGTTCTCGATGAGGTCGCTGTTGAGGCTCCTCTTGGCCACCGTCTCCGCCGCGAGGAGGCCAAGCCCGTCATCCTCGAGAAGTACAAGCGCCACCTTGGCCCTCACTACCCTGAGGCCAGGGTCAAGGAGCTTGTGGAGCTCAACTTGGACGCCAAGAAGCTTGAGTCTACCCCCGTTGATGAGTACGTTGACCTGTACACTGTTGAGAGCAGCAAGTTTGTGCAATGAAGGATTGGTCTGGTGAAAGAGATGGAGAATGCATATTTAATCGCAAAGCCCAAAGAAGGCTATAGTCAATGAAGATATCACGCTAAATGAACAAATACAAGAATCAACTCGAATGAAAACATGCAAGTATGAAAATATGAAAATGACCTCACTTTAGATTTAGTGACAACTTTTCCTCGTGATTTTAACGTTACGCGTAAAAGGCGTCTGAGTTGCACCATCGAAACATTCCGAAGCATCAAATCTCGTGATTGGTGAGGGGGCGACACTGCCTCATGCCCGCTTTTTGGCTTGGCCGAACTCCGAGCCTTGGGAGGCGAAGTCTGGTCACAGCGTTGAAACACTCCTCTTTCATTAAACTTGAACCTGACATCCTGACATCCTGTCATTACTGAGTTTATGTCAAGTTGCAAAGTCGCAAACTCACCTACCTCTTCATCAGCTTATTATCTGTCTTCATCTTATACGCGCAAAGGCCGGACCCTTCGGGCGCAACATCAACCATGTCTGCTGATCGCCAGACCATTATCGAAGTGAACCGTTCGCTTCGCAACATCAAAAATGTAAATCTCCTTCTCGCGACGTTGTCGCAGACAGCGGCGCAGACAGCGACGCAGCTAACCCCTTGAAGGAACTCGAAAACCTCCTCGAGCGAGGCGTGATTGACGACTCCGTCTACGATACCATCAATGTCGCTCTGCCTCCTGAGTCTTCCCTTTCAGGACCCCTTCGAACTGCCACAGGGGCCGCGAACAAAACCGCCGCCAAGGCTGTTTCTCCCGCGCCAACCCCTTCGCCCGCGCCATCGGCCAAGGCGGCCCCTACAAAGGCCTTCAACGACCTCAAGATCAAGTCCAGCTCTCCTGCGCCGCCCGCATACGATCAGACACCTCCTCCTGGTCTCCCTACCCGCAATGTCAAGCCCACCGTGGCCCATGCTCGCGCTCTATACCGCTACGCCGGCTCCGACGGTCGCGATCTGACCTTTGAGAAGGATGACCGTATCGCCGTCTACGAGTACATGAACCAGGACTGGTGGATGGGTCGTAACGAGCGCACAGGCCAGGAGGGTATCTTCCCTCGCAACTACGTGCTCGTAGACCAAGAGACCAAGAAGCCCGTCCAGCCCATGCAAGCACCGATACCTCAGCCGCAGTACGGATACCCTGCTTACTCCCAGGGCCCGCCTCCTCAGCAGAACCCCTACAATGCGCATGTGCCGCCCATGGCTGTCGCCGAAGGATCCGGGCAGCCGGCGCAGGAGGGAGACGGCAAAGACAACAAGGTCAACGAGTACGGCAAGAAATTCGGCAAGAAACTGGGCAATGCCGCGATCTTCGGAGCCGGCGCGTCAATAGGCTCTGGTATAGTAGGTTCCATTTTCTAGGGTTTTATGTTTGTGGTCGATAATTGTCGAACTGCTTTCATCACGGCGTTTGGGTGGGTTGAAGGGCACATAGAACCAGCGGAGGATATCGATCTTGAGGCACTATAAGTGCGAGACTATCATAGAACTGGGACATAAATTGCCATGATTGCTGTTTTCATATGCTTGAGTAACGTCGTGATTCAATGCAACATGTAGTTTGATATTGCTGCCAGAACTCATGAGGCTATCATCATGCCAAGTGGGTACAGTGTGAAAGACAGTGCAAAACCCAATTTCTGGTGTGGATCTCAGCCATGATTGATATTAACACTGTACGTCGAAAAATTCCTAACTTGGCTTAAAAAGGAAACGAGGAAACTTAAGACTCAAACAAATCAATAAGACACAACAAACCATGTCGGCAACAAAAAAGAGACAAGCGGAGGATACTCCCGCTCAGCCAAAGCCCAAGAAGAGCAAGAAGAGAAAGGCCGGTGCGCCAGATGACGAACTGCTCGATACAGAGCTTGGCCTCAACACGCTCTTCACCAAGATGGACAACCAGCTCTTGGCCGATCACCTGGCTCAAAAATTGACACGCTTTGGAAGCGACTTGAGTGCTGTTGAAATTTCAGACCTGACTCTCTCAAACAACGCCATTCAGGACACGACTACATGGCAAGAACCAAGAACCCTGGACAAGTTCCCCAATTTCCTAGAGAGCGTCACAGAAAACCCTGAGCTCTTGTACAAGTCAGCCAAGAAGAAGGGCTCACCACATACTCTCATTGTTACGGGAGCGGGTTTGAGAGCTGCGGATATCGTCAGGTATGTTGACGCGCCTGCTGTGGAAGAAAAGAGGTTAACTTTTGGCAGATCAATGCGCAAATTCCAGAACAAGGATAATTCGATCGCGAAATTGGTACGTTAATCTCCAGGTTCACATATCTGTCTGTTACTAACACGCGCCAGTTCGCCAAACATTTTAAGATTGAGGAGCAAGTCAAGTTCCTCGGTGAGCATAGAACAGGAATATCTGTTGGCACACCAGCCCGTCTAATGGATCTCATGGATAACGGTAAGTCTGATAGCTCCCTCTCAAAAGACCTTTGACTGACCCCAACAGGCGCGCTGTCCCTCGATGGTCTGAAGCGCCTAGTCGTGGACGCTTCCCATATCGACCAAAAGAAGCGCGGCGTTCTGGACATGAAGGATACCATGATGCCTTTGGCTCGTTTCCTATCGAGAAAAGAGTTCAAGGATAGATACGATGATGAGAAGAAGCCTTTGGCTTTGCTGTTTTATTAGATGCGATACCCTTGACTAGATAATGAGGAATTTCTCTTGAATCGCGCTGGAGGTTCACTGAACGGACCACTCACAAACAACATTGACCCACAAACTTCTGCATCTTTGACACTTTCTCAGGAGCACACTAGGATGCTACATTGGCCTGTGACTGCGATAACATCCATACATCCAGCCCGCTTCCCTAGTTCGTAGCTAGCCAATCTCTGTGTTGAATTGTCCTTGCCAAATCCATACCCATCGCATTGATCATCTTGTCTTTAGATGTCTTCCACTCATCTAAAAGCCGGTTTACATCCGCCGCAGCTGTTTGAGGACCGCTCGCCTTCGTGAGGAGGTGCGCGACAATTTCCCACCGTAGATAATCCGCAAGACTTGGCTGCTCCGTCGACTTGAAATCGTAGTCCTGGACTGCTGCTAATTTGAGTGCGAATCGTCCATACGATTGAAGCAAAGGCCAGTAGTTGATCTCCTGCTTGAGTGTCTCTAAATCGGTGTGATATGGGTAACCTTGGCGTCCTGCAAGATCTCTGATAACATCGTGTAGCTTCTCGACGAAAGCCTGGTCTTCTTCCTCTGTTGCATCAGGCAGAGGGAGTGGTAAAGTGTGTAAATTTATGAGAAACAAGCAATGTGGTTGGGCTTCCTTTGTCTGTAGTATGATTACCTTAATCACAGGAAGGCAATTCTTATTCCAGATTTCCCAATTCTCGCGACTTTTTAAACGGTCGCTGCAAAGTCGCCTCACAAGAGCCACGATATCTCCCGTCTTGTTGGCTCTCATCATCCTTTCTATACAGCCGTTTATAAATTGTAGAAGCGATGCTCGGTTGACTCCGTCGCTGGCCAATTTGGAATCGAGTTGTTCCGAATTATGCTGTATTAAACGCGGTACATGGATAATGTTGCGATCCAGGCTGTCCCTTGCGAACTTTGAAAGCCAGTGTTTGCCTGCGTTTGAGTTGACCAATTCACGATCTTCCTGGATGGCCTTGCTGATAGCTTCGATCCCGGGTGATGGCTCGATATGGGTGAATGCAGCTGCTTCTACCATTCCAAAGATGACGGATGGAACGTATGGCATCAGGTGAATAAAAGCCTCAGAAAGCGGTTCCAGGTGAACTGGTATTTCAGGTAGTGTTTCTAGGGAAAAGTTGTTTCTTGTCATGAATAAACGAAGAAAGCGTTTGTTGAATGCAGCTGACTGTTCCAACGCAGTCATGACAAGTCGAGCAAGCCGTAACTTGTCAGCGTCCTCCAGCTTTGATAGCCGAGTTTTCTCGATCAGCAGATCCAGCAGAGGACAATCCTCACCAATGACGGGCAGACTCGCACCATCCTCTGCCGCAGTCCAGTCAGACTCGGCAAGCTCACGTCTTTCGTCGAGTCTCGAGGCTACTGGCACGATAAATTCCTCGAGGGCAGAAATTATTTGATCACGTATGCTGGAAGGGCAATCTTGCTCCTCCATTGTGTCAAAGAGGCTGGCTGTGATAGCGACACGGATGTCGATATGCCGTGCCTCAGAAAGAAGACCGATAAGAATCTTGCAGGACAAAGAAGGATCGATAAAGATTTTATGTTGCAAGATCTGGGCAAGCATTTTGACCGTCGTGACTTTGACAGTTTTCCTCTTCATAGAATCATCTGATTCCTTCGCACTTCTTGCTTCTCTCGAATCAAAGTTGCGGTTCTGCTCCCTCATCCTGTCTGTTATGGCATTGGCCATAGTACAAAGGAACTCCTCTGCCTTTTTTGCTGGGAGTACCGATAAGAACCTAGAACTCATGAGCTGGCGATGCCAGGATGAGGCTTCCTTAAAATCATCGTCCAAGATCAAGTCGCTTATAAAAGGACATGCAAGCTGTGGCTCGCTGTTCGCCAGGCGATCGATTGCAGAGACAACGTTATGCATTTGTGCTTGTAACCCTGTAGACCCCAACCGCGCTCTCATCTGATCGATGAGGAACCGTGTTAGCTCTGCAAGGAGATGAGGCGAAAGAGAAGTGTTTGCAATGCGCTGGTAGAGATATATTCCTCTGATGCGATCTCTGTATATCGCAGGTACTAGAGTGCCGTACAGTGAGCCGGGAAGGGCTTCGATCTGTATTAACGCATCAATCGTAGGCTTCCACACAGCCTCTAACCAATCCCTCTGGCATCTCTCGCCATCAGTGCACTTTGAGAGACTCTTGAACAAAACATCAAGTCTTCTGGAACGCCTGTCACTCGTGGATGAGATGAGTACAGATAACCACGCCCACTGAGTAGCCTGAAACCCTGGCTCGCCAGCAGCCATGGTTGCCGTCTTGACCAGCTCGATGAGAATGTGGTTTGCAAGGTCAATGTCGCTCTTCCTCAGAGACGAAGTGAAAGCCGCAGCAGCCTCGGGCGAGTCAACGTTACCGTCTGGCATAGCACCCAGAAGCTCCTCTATTTCTTGCGTCTTGAAAACGTCGTCGCTAAATAGACGATGACTGACGGAATCCTTGACAAAACGTCGCGACCACACAACAGTTTCTTTCAAGGTAGACAAGTCCCCTGCTGCTACGCAGAGGTGTACCGCACTCATCGCCCAATATGCTCGATCCACGGCTTCCCGCGATTGCTGCGCCTTTATCCTCCTCTCCACGACTAGATCAGTGACATCTGGATGCTCACGTTGCGTCTTTGATTTCCGGATCAGCAAGGCTTTAACCACCTCCACGTCGCCGCAGGAACTGTGTTTGACAGAATGATTCAAAATTGTTCCCTTTCGTGATGCTACACTCAAAAAGTCTTTCTGTGGGAACAATTTGTCCAACTTCTCAAAGAGGCGAAGAGACATTGGGTAGCTCATCGAGAAGAAAAGCAAAGACGGCCACTGGGGGAATTGTCCTAGGCGATACAGATCCTGCTCTGAGTTGCTTTCGATATCCACCTGGTAATCTTTCATGTGCAGGAGGAGCAGGCGAAAGAACTCATATCTCCCTTCGTAGCTTAGTTTCGTGGAACAAATCGCCTGCTGCACGCGCTGAAAGTCTCTTGCTTGTGACTTTGGTGTAGACGGAAGCAACTCGATTGCTTGCTGCAAAAATAATCGCAGTTGCTGCTTGCTATCACTTGGTGCGTTGCACCATCGATCGACTATGTACTGAACAAGGCCACCGTTTTCGAGAGAAAGCTGCCCGGCAATTTTGTCATGTTTTCGGACAACTTGGAGAACGAGGTCAAGGTACTGGTCTCGTGTCGTGTCATCATACCTGCTCTTGAGGAGACGCTTGAGGGATGGCATGACCAGTTCATCGATCAAATCCGGAGGGCACTTTTTGCTCGTGAGGATTTTTGCCAATATCTTCTCTGTGAAGGGAATATTGCCGCGGAAGAGGGATCGATGTTGAGAAAGTACAACGTCCTCGGACGATATCTCGTCAAGGAACTTGATCTCGTTGTGCTCTCTTTGGCCCGCCAGCAGATACTTCTGCTGTGGCGGGGTCCACTGATGTTTAAATTTCTGGATTATATCGAGGTCACAAGCAGGAACAATGTCCTGATAGTAACGGCTCAAAGGTCTGGTGTCTTTATGCCCTTCAAATAGTATGGTAACCAGTTGACCAAGACCTACACGCCTCTGGGGTCGCGCCTTTCGGGCTGAAGCTGTCATCCCCAAACGCTTGCACAACTGTCGCAAGTCGCGTATGCTTAAAAGAGACATCAAGGCGGCAAGCCCCGAGGCTCCTCCAACAGCTTCCCATGTCGTCTGGAAGCTATCACGACGTAAGGCTTTGGCAAACTCTGGAATGGCATGCTTTCGTTTTTTTGCACTGCCTTGTTGGCGTAGGTCTTGAATAATCTCGGATGCAGTACGGGGCATCGTGTTGATGTTGATGTGGATGATTTATTTGATGTTTTGGTCTGGTTTGAAGTGATGGTAGATATAAATACATAAAGCTTCAGAGAGGAGTCATCGGCGTAGCTCAATTGGGAAACGCCCGACCGAGTCACCCATAAGCCAACGACTTGGTAGCATTCGATTTTGTCGATCAGACAATGTCACAGCCTTTAGCAGATGCCTCACATTATCACCCGTACCTAAACAACACGTATCAAGCTTCGTCATCATTCAAGGACTGTCATTAGGTGTAACATCATTGCTAGTTATTGCTCATTCCAGAGCTCGACTTCTCTCCACGGACACCAAACTTCAGGTCCTCTATTTGTCCGCAATCGGGAATTCACTGCCTGTCGCGCCCTTGTACTGGTCTCGAATAGCATCCGAGATCGCCTCGTCTTTGGCCTGTTCTACGGCTGATTCGTTGTTCTGCGCTCCAGCGCCAAGGAAGTTCTCTTGGACATAATCAACCGCTAGAAATGAGCTGTTAGCTTGGTGGAATGCTGCGTTGAGTGGTGATCTTACCCTTGTCTAGACCATCTTCATTCTTTTCTCCTGAAGCACCGCCGCCCGCAGCGTTGTTAATCTTGTCCATGAAGCCGCCGCCGCTGCCGCCCTCTGACTGTTGCTGGGAGGTGTTGTCGTCCTTGTTGCCACCGGCGAGGTTCTTGACGAAATCCATGATGATTGAGAGTGGTTTGTATTGATGATGTTTGATTAGGTGTGTGGAGGAGATAAAGATGGAGGATGGGAAGAGGTAGGCGGCCTCTTATACTCAGATCAAAACCAGCAGGTCCGACCGACAATCAAGATCATGAGTAACAATTCTTGATTTGCTGTATGGCAAGCTGAGCCTCTGACGCAACTAAACCAAGATTGTGATGATGCGTGGGACTGAGTACACAGCACTTCCAATCAAAATTAGCGACAACGTCACTGAGATAAGGTGCGGCGGCTGGGCGGATACAATGCTTAACCTTATGCCAAGTTTTGACGATACGACACAGCGGGCATATAGGCATCTTACCCACAGCAGCAGCTACAAGACTAAAGTGCGGGGTAAACTTAGACGTTGGAGCTTCTAGGTCTACCCCATGTGGATGATATCACAATTGGCACAAACTTTTTGGGTCATCATACATTTGAGCAGCTATCAAGCAATCATTATCATACATCATTATTTTTGTTCCTTCCTCCCCTCATAGCAAATCTCCTGGTATCCCTCATTATCGTCACCGTGGTGACATTCGTCGTTCTCGTCTTCGTCTTCATCGTCGTCGTCGTTCTCGTCACCTGTTTTTTTTTTTAGTTTTGTAAAATTTTCAAACTTTTTTTGGTCGTTTCTCGTTTATCGTCTTCTCATCTGCTCGTCACTCCTGGACTCGTCACTCGTCGCCGATTAGAATTGGGTGTACAATCCGTCGGCGTCAATGATGGCCTGGCATCGCTCGGGCATGCTTCCGATCAGCTCGCTGAGGTACTCCTTGGAGATACCCTGCCAAGTGTCTCGGACAACGTCGTCGATCCTGTAGTCGGCGACATCCCCAAAGAGGGAGTTGGCCTTGTCGGCCTTGAGGTTAGCCATCATGGTGCCAAAGATTTCAGTGATGGGGTTGAGGTCGGGGGATGCTGGGGGCATGTGAACGACGGGCATGTGGCCACTTCGGACCTCGTCCCTGATGGCAACATTGGAGTGGGCGGGGAGGTCTGGGGAGAGTGCAAAGCGAGGGCCAACTGAGTGGTCTCGGATAAAGTCGACGAGGCTGGGAAAGATGTTGAGGTACCAGCTCTCAGGGCCAAGAGGGCCACGCATGTTGCTGCTGTGGCGGTTCCAAGATCGAAGATGACCAGTACCAGCACCTGAAAGGTAAGCAAAGTAGACGTTGCTGTCGGTGTAATCAGTGGGAGCGACGGGCTCAAAGTTGATGCAGTCGGGGTGGGCGGCCTCGTCTGACTTGCGAGTGACAAAGACTTGCTCGGGCTGTTCCTTGAGGGGAACTCGCATCTCAGCGTAGAAGACGACACTTTTCCACTGCTCAGCTGTCCAGTGGCGGTAGCTGTGGGCAAAGTTCAGACGCCTCTGCCGGGTCGCTTCGTCAATGCGGGGACGGGTAATGGCGGGTGAAGACTTGAAGCCCTTGCGGCCCAGCACAGTGATGATGGTTCGCTCAGAGCAGTCAAGACCAAGGATTGAGGGGATATCGGCCATGGGAGTACGACGAGCGTTGGGGTTTGACTGAACAAACTCGACCAGCTGGCGGATTTGATCGTTTGTAAGGATGGGGGGATGCTTGGGTCGGAGGGAGAGGGTGAGGGTAGAAGATGAGGGGGTAACCTTGCCGTGAGCTTTAAGACGAGCTTGAGCACGAGTCTTGGTGCGGAGGGGAAGGCGGGAGGCAGCTTCAGCGGCGACTTGGTCAGGCAGCTGGTATTGAACCTGCTGGGCAACGGCCGCTCTGGACCAACCTTGGGCATGAAGGACCTCGGCTCCCAGGACTTGAGCACCGGTGGGAAGGGTAGAAGCTGCAAGAAGCTGCTCAGCCTGACTGACGTTGCGAAGGAGCTGGGGGTCTTGGGGCTCGGCAAAGAGGCCAGAGGTCATGCTCTGAAGAGCGGCAATCTGGTCATACTGCTGGGTAGACTGGATCTGCTGAGGGTTATGCTGCTTGTTGTAGCTCATGGCCCAAGCTTGGTGCTCGTCCATGGGACCATCTCTGGTCTTGTCAAGCCCGAATCGCTTGTCGATCAGATAGGTGAAGAAGAGGGGATCGTGGGCAGGAGGGGGGGTAGCAGAAAGGGAACGGATAGAGCCAGAGCCAGAAGTAGAGGCAGAGGGGGAATGGTTATAGTGAGCCATCGTGAGAATGCAGATTGAATGCAAAGAACAATGGGCTGAAAGATGGGGGGGTGCAAAGATGAATGCAAGTTGATTGTGGGAATAAGAGCAGATTGATGCAAAGAACAATAAGCTGAACGATGAGGATGCAAAGATGAATGCAATGCAGATTGATTGTGAGAATTGCAGTCAATGATGTTGGATGCAGATGATTACAGCAGAGAGTTATTGACTTGAGCTGAGGGAGGGAGCTGAGAGAGTGGTTGCAGCTGGGGGCGTGAGCCAGCACTTAATGGACTTTTGTGGGTCTGGGGGTGCAAAGCACTGCCCTTGAGTGTCAATTCAGGTCGCGCACTACCCATATGAGGCGGTGCAGTCTGTTTTCTGTGGCTGTGTGGCGTTTTTGGTGGTGCTGAAATAATGGCAAGTGGGTCTCTGGTCTCTGGTCCTTGGTCTTTGGCAGCTGGCAGCTGGCAGCCTCTGGCCGGTTGACTCAAAGCCCCCAAGTCTGGTGGGGCACAAGTTCATCCGTGATGCGTCATACCCAATGTCTGGAAAAGCTCAAGTATCGCGACAAAGACGCCAACTAAAAGACTTTTAGTTTTCCATACAGACTCTCTATACATACCAAAAAGTGATAGTCAGTAGCCATGGCCAAGACAAACGAAGATCTCCTTCGACGGCCACTGTATCGTAAGTAAACATTAATATTCTTACCCCGCCACAGACCAACATGTCCAGAGTCAAAATACTAACATGTCTCAAGTCTATGATCTGCCCGCCAATGTCCTGGACACATTAGTCCTCAAGGATGATGCCGATGGTGAAGACATTGCTGCCGCTGAATCCGCTGCTTCCTCTCTCACTGAGAGTTCCTCAGATAGCAACCTCGTCGGAGCCCAAGCTTGTTCTCTGTGTGGTCTCACATTCACAACAGTGATTGATCAGCGAGGTCATCTCAAATCAGACTTACACCACTACAACCTCAAACAAAAGCTGCGTGGACAAAAGTCTGTGTCGGAAGCTGAATTCGAGAAGTTGGTTGGAAATCTAGACGAATCATTATCAGGCTCTGATTCAGAGGAGTCAGACGAGGAGGAGGATGGCCGACAAGAGTCAACCCTTACCACACTCTTAAAAAAGCAGGCGAGGTTGACCGAAAAGGCAGGCGATGAGGATGAGGACGAAACTGCAGGTAGAGCAGGTCGCGGCAAACCTCCTCTCGTCTGGTTCAGCTCTCCTTTATTACCCGAGAAGAACTATTTTGGAATGTACCGCGCCATTCTCACCGGCGACGAGCAACGGAACCAAGACCTGGTCGAAGTCTTGAAGAAGAAGCAGGTAGAGCCCATCTCAATGCCCAAGATTAAGGAGGGCGCCTTGCCAGAAGTTGCCTACAAGGGGCCTCATATCTTCCTATGCATGATAGGGGGTGGCCACTTTGCAGCCATGGTTGTCTCTCTTGCTCCGCGACCCAACAAGAACGGCACGACCATGAACCGAGAAGCCACAGTACTGGCCCACAAGACTTTCCATCGATACACCACTCGACGAAAGCAGGGTGGTTCTCAATCGGCCAACGACAACGCCAAAGGAGCTGCCCACTCGGCTGGTTCGAGTTTGCGACGATACAATGAACAGGCTTTGGTGGAGGATGTGCGAAATCTCCTTCAAGAATGGAAGGCTCTTATCGACACTTCAGAGCTGCTGTTCATCCGGGCGACAGGCATGACAAACCGGAGAACCCTGTTCGGCCCTTATGAGGGTCAAGTATTGAAGCACAACGACACTCGTGTTCGAGGCTTTCCCTTCAGCACACGGCGGGCGACGCAGAATGAGCTCATGCGATCATTTATCGAGTTGACCCGACTCAAAATCCGCGAGATCGTTCCTGTGGAGGAGACCAAGAAGGAGGCAGATGTTGTCCCAAAGACAAGTACGAAGCCTTCAAAGCCCAAGTTGTCGGAAGAGGAGGAGACGGCGCTTCTCCACACATCTCAGCTGCAAGCTTTTGTGCGAAGGTCAAAGGTGCCGGCTCTGCTCTCATATCTCAAGAACAACAGCATCGCGGCCGACTTTGAGTTCCAGCCCGTGGAGCAGAATCATCATGCCCCACGACCACTTCACCTCGCTGCTGCTCAGAATGCCGCACCGTTAGTACTCGGTCTTCTTGTTCGTGGGGGTGCAGATCCTACCATCAAGAACAACGACGGCAAGACACCTTTCGAGCTCGCTGGTGAACGGTCAACGCGCGATGCTTTCCGTGTGGCCCGCTCTGAACTTGGCGAGGCTAAATGGGCTTGGGATGATGCCAAGGTGCCGCCCGCCATGACAAAAGCTGAAGCCGACAAGCGTGACGAGAGGGAAAAGAAGGAGGTCGATGATAAGGAAGCTGAGCGCCGAAAGGCTGAGGAGGAAAGGTTACAGAGTGAAGGGCCCAAGGTGCCAGAGGGGCGCAAACAAAAGGGAAATATCTTGGCAGCGGGTCTCAAGCAAACGCCCCAGGAGAAGAGAGAGGCAGAGGCAAGAGGTCTAACGCCAGAAATGAGGATGCGCCTCGAGCGAGAAAGACGGGCACGCGCTGCAGAGGAGAGACTGCGGAAGATGCAGAGCGGTGGGTGAGATAGAGATCACAATAGACAAACACCAAGAATAGACTAATGGGTATGATATGATTTACTTTATGGACAATTTATGGAGTGGCTGCTTCTTATTGCTAAAGGCTAGTGACGTGGTGCAAACGCGATCGGGCTTCCTATTGTTCTGCTGCATGAGCAGCGTTTGTTTGGCGTCACCCATGAACGCGCGGACTCCACCTCACATCACAATAGAGTGAATAGTGAATGCTCTTCACCAAACTGCACCTAGGGCCAAAATCAATAGAGGCTGCTGTACCAACAAAATGGTGGTAGTGTTGATGGTGAGTAGGGTCTACGCGAACCAGCTCTGTGTCCATCTCGTAGGTACATCATCACCAGCAGACTATTAATGACAGTTTTTCTAACAAATATTTGATCTGCCCCTAAAATTCACATAGGCGTCTTTGATAATATAGCAAAGCTCGATTGTTTAAATGACTGAGGTGAATATCTTGTCTGGCTTATTGGCTGTACAGGGTAAATATCCAGACCTGTAAAGCTGTAATTTGGAATACTTACCTTAGATGTCAAGGAGGTACCTGTGCTTTTGTCATGGTGTTCTGTTAATAAGACCTTTTAGTTACACGTTTGCAGACAAACGGTCTTGCCACTTAATTGTACATCAAAGCTGCGCAAACGCCTGAACGGGTTAATATACTTACCTACACCATCACAACACGAAGCTCCGACAATCTAATCAGCACCAGTCAAAGAGAACCATCATTCACCACAACAACCTCGGGTATCAGAAAAATGACCGCTGGAAGCACAAGAGACGAAATTAGTAGGTCAATTTATGCTACATAGATTATACCTTTCAAGCTATTTATTTTTGCAACCTTAGACTTAGGAGGTTAACTTTTCTGCTACCTTCTAGATCACCAACGACAGCCTCTATAACGATCATCCTACCAACAACCATCAGCGTTTAAGCAACCAGTAGTAATCATCATTGTTCCTATCATCATGATCAAGCACACACTTCAGCGCGCATAGCGATTCAGGAGGCCGATAACCTCACTACTGAATCGCTAGACACCTAATGGTGTCATCCATGGCGTCAGTAGTAACGATGTTGTTGTTATCTGTGGTGCTGTTGTTGCTGCTGTTGTTGCTGCTACTGTTGTTATTGTTACTGTTGCTTCTGTTGTTCTGCTACTTAGAGGGGTGTTCTGTTACTGTTGTTGTTGCTGTTACTCGATGTTGTGCGGTCTTATATTCTTCAGAGCGGCTTCTGGGTCCTGATGCCGCCTGGGCGCTCTTATGTAATAAACTCTTCTTTTATAAACCAAATGCCATCCCATCGTTACTCTTGGCTGGGATATAATAGCATCACAAGTAAAAGTGCAATAATGTTGTCTGCGCGATGTTAGAGTCTGTCTCGCACAGAGCTCGCACTTATCTTTCAGCAGATAACAACCCTAAAAGACACGATTGGAAGCGGTTTTTCCAACAGTTCTGTCATAAATGTAATCCTAGATATCCAGGCTTGGGTTTTTCCTACCTACCGTCTTTACGCGGATATGCTTTGAAGTCGATCGACTGCTCCGTGCTATCAATAATGTAACTTCTCTTACTTTCTATCTTCACTTCAATCGTATCGCTCGCTGAGGTCGGCGCTTGTTGCTCTTACCGGCTTTACATGCGATTGGTTACCCACGAGTCTGTCCCTAACAGTCACATGCCATTTCGATCACTCTCCTGTCACAATGTTTCGTATATAAAACGGCAAAGAAAAGAAAGAAAGAAAGCGTAAAAAGCCAGTGCACATCTTTAAAAACTCAAAATTTGATGAAAGGACTGTGCAGCGAGAAGTCTGTGTTCAAGCCATGATAATTGATGAAACTGGCCCTAGTCAGGTCCTTTTGAGCAACCAACGTAAGCCGCATTAGGCAACTTGAAAGATTTCGACCGTTAATGGAGATCATCAGTCCGAAACATGCCATCCGTAAAACTTGCTTCTTGTGCACAGACAAGCCCAAGAACAAATCCTTTCGATCGTGCTGCCCGCGGTATCTTCCATTGTTTTGTGGATACATGAACGACTGATGTGATAATAGATTCCACCAGTCACGGAGCCTTGAGTTTCCATACTTCAACCTCCACATTTAGCTGTTCCAAGAGGCAGCCGATCGGCCAACGACCAGCTCCAAGTTCGCAAGACCCAATACAGTGTCTCCTCCGGCTCTCGGCTTGGGATCGGAAGATAAATGCAGGCACCGTTTCCGTATCTGTACCCTGCTTGGCCTCGTGATCCGGTGGGCGTAGGTACGGATAAACATTGTCCTGAAAGGTTTAGAACTCCTTGGCAAAGACGAACTAATCTTGGGGACCCATACGGATTCTAAAAGGTTGAAAAGTGATATGGTATCAACTGAAATGTAACCATGAACGCCAAGACAAGGGTTGGCCCGGTCCACGATGTGATTCCAACTGCAGAGCTGGAGCTGTGCGAGGCGAGTCAGCTGTGGCTCGAGCAAGCACTTGATGAAACCACCAAGCTCAAGATTACACTGATATATGACGATCAGTGGAGTGTTGGCACAGATCGCCCTAAAGAATAAATCCACAGCCTAATCGATCGTAGATGAGGTGACTGACAGTCGGCAAGCTGCGGACAAGTTTGAACACAATTCCATTTACACTCCCGAACGTCTGTCCCATGACAGCTCATCAGTCAATTCCCGACTTGACTATTCTTTGAGGAGGTTGGAAGTTGGCACCCATCATCCGTCGAGTCACCACAACATGTTACCTCAAGGGAATGATAACCACCGTTTGGGTAACTTGGCTAACAAAACCCATTACGGAATGTGCTATATCAACTACAACCGCTATGGCCGCAACTCGAAACACGGAACGACAAAAAAGAGAAAGAGACGCCAAGGGGTCCTTGTTAGCGCTTCAGACTAACCCAGCCGGGATCTCCAAGACCGACCCCGGGGCACGCGTTGTAACGCTGCATCGTTCTATGTCCAGGGGTCTTCAGGACATGCTTCCTGAAAATTCCAAAATGGCTCGATATTTTCCGTGAAGCTAGACTGGCCGTCAGGCGACAGAACGTGGAAGCGGAGCAACCTTGTAGTCAAAACGAAACAACGACAGCGGCGCTCCAACACCGGCATAGATCTTTCATATTATTGGGATGGTTCATGGTTATTTCATGTCAGTCAAAGCCAGAGATTAGATTAAATCATCAGTTCCAGCTCAGATATCTGACAGGAGATAGAAGACTCCCCATGTGGAAAAGTCCCGTCCCGGAGAAATCCTGCACTAAGCAAATGGAGCCGCAGTGTCAACTCATAGCGCGCGGGAGACTAAACAAGCCACCGGGAAGGCAATCAATAGTTCCTCCAGTACTCTCACGCGAACGATAGTGCAAGTTGGACATTGCTTCTGTCATGTATCAGGTAAAGAAAGATGTTGCAACATATGATTTAGTATGGTGATGTTGACGGTTGACCTTCTGCCACACACGAGCTGAGCCATCTTAGGCCCCAACTTCAGGTGGGAGACAGGGCTTGCTGTCCGACTGGTTACTCAAGTTCTTCTGTATTTCTGTTTCGAGTTCTGATCGGTGATAACGTAGATCGATGTGGTGTTAGTAGCCCGAGATGCAGCACACTATTCCAAGTAAGCATAGTTTCAAGGTTGCCTACATTGAGTTTGTCAGCGTCCCTGCACGTCTCAAGATATACCTCAATCCGTTGTCGTTGCACAGACTTTAGATTGAGCGTGAAGATCTTTACGTTATTTCGTAATACATACAGACATCAATGTAGTATGATTGCTTGTAACCTTGTCTGCCTTCAACTTCAAAACATTGTTCATTTGCTACCCGGGACCGCTTGTGTCTCCGTACCGAGCAACCCGGTGATCTACAGTCACCTAGCCTAGAAGAAATCGGTTCAAACAAAAATCTCCAGAAGCTGAATAGTTACAGGGTATGTGTGTAACACAACGGTCTCTTTTGGGGTAGACCCAGCACCAAAATAGGACTTGTAAAATGTGCATTGGGAGACAAATGAAGATATTGTAAGGCTGGATGACATGGGCATTGTATCAGATTCGCAGTTCAGCGACCAATGATTGGCTGTCCTGATGCTGAAACCGACTAGGGCGTCCTGGTCCTGAGACACTGTTGGCGTCAAACTGATCTGCCAGGGGTGTGACTGGTCGATGGTGGCGCTTGGTGCTGGTGCTAAAAATCATCACCACTTTGGCCATGATAGTCGAGAGCCAATGATGTAGTGTACGACACAGCAAGCAACTACCCTATGGCTATTGATGAGTTTCAATTTCTGATTGTAAGCGCTGTATTCTTGATCAGCGCTAAGCCATAACAACCCAAACAGTGTAAAGCCGGTCAGTTAGATGATTGATCGGTAACTATACCCAATAGTACTTGATCCAGCGAAAGGAGTCATGTCACCAAACTCACTTGAGTAGTCATGCCGTCAAGCCTTTGTGAATGCCAAGACTTTTGTTGGCCGTGATAGCCAGATTCTCTGTCCATAAACCTCTATATGCTATAGGTGGTATGCTTCCGTTATTGTGCCGGTCGGTGGAAGCGGTGGCTCTATAACGCTGTTAGTGCTCTTCCGCGTAAACCCATTGTATAGGGGATGTTGCAATTTCCTTGACGTAGCAACCCGCATGTGAGCTCAGGTTGTTAGGGTGACCTGGTCATATCCCAAAGGCCTGTTGAAGATCCATGGAGAGCGAGGGTTTTTGTTATTTTTAGCATTTGCAAATACATAGTAGTCACTTGAATTGTGATGCTGTATTTCATTGAACGTGATGAAAGACATGGCCAAAGTAAGAACAGATGAGTCAAACCTGTCAACCGCTGCCACCGCACTCCATGTCCTTAGCACCTTCTCTGACATACAAAATACCGTTGGTGGCTTGCAAGGGGCTTGAGAAAAGCACCGGATCCATGATTTTGTCCCATGTAGAGATTCTACGTTGACAACCGCTGGGGCAAAGACCGTTGCAGCGCGATTGGCGGATAGGTTAGTGCTGGAGGTTCTGTACCTGCAGGCGATGGAAGGACCGTGCTGGCGTCCATGCATCGCTATCCCCACTATAACGGAGACCTTCTAGGGAAGCCCTGATTCTTAATGAGTCTACTAAGGTGGCGGAGCGTTTCATTCATCAGTTGCACTTGTCCATTCACAGAGCTTGATGACACCCAAGACAAAAGACGGTACTCGGAAAAGGAGCGACATGCCAATGAAGGAAAGGTGCAAGAAACACTCACAACAGGGGCAAAATACCCCCTTTTGGAGGACCTGACTTTGCAACCGCCACTTGATCGATAGGTTCGATTTGGACTTTTGCTGTGCTGTCTCAGTTGTTACCTGCAAGCTTTGAAAATCTCCATGCTGCCCGGCAATTGACCCGCAAGATGTTAAACGCCCACGGATAGAGGCGCCAAATCGTGAATACGCACGTGCAGTAGTGTCTCGGAATTTAGACATAATATGCATAACCGTTTATCGCCATGTATTGGCTCACGCATTGATGTTCCGGGCCAGCCAAAGAAAAACGTACTATTACAATATGGCCTCAGCTAGGCCAGCTGAAGCCCAATCAAGCATAAACAAAGACTTATGTCAAACTTTCTAAGAATATCGCATCAGAGACAAGGATGTTTTTCATCCTAGACCAGGCACAAGCATCACATTGGCTACCGTCCATTTTGTTCTTTGCATGGCGCCAGGAACGTCACTCGTCAGTCCGTCCAGCGCCAAGACCTGAGAGAGATACACACCCCTGACGGTACTCAAAAGAAAGCCCACAGATCATTGGGTGTCCACCTGAGCCGCTGTTGAAGTTCCCTGCTGGTGGAGCCATATCTGAGGCCAGGGCCCGGACCTGCAACGACAATGATCCTGGTAATCGTCCCTGAGCCGCTCTGGGACTGCGAACCGCTTTGCCAGCACAAGTCGGATAACTTTGACGATGGATGGAACTCTGGATCCTAGAGAAGCCCCTAACCGAAGCTCGACCTGACCTGAATGCCCACCAGGGGTTCCCATCGTAGCTTCTATCCCCACCAGTAATGCATGGATCACCAAAGGGGACATCCATGTTTGGCACCAGATGCCGGAGCGTCTCCTCTTTGTGTTCTCCAGCTGTATTGTTCAGTGACTTGACCGAGTTGTGGATTTGTATATAGATGCTTCCCATTCCCGCCCATATCGACTCTTTCTTTCGACACCACTCACCTTCTTCTTTTCCCTTTTTCTTTACATCAAACTTCTCTTTTCGGTGTCAAAGTCATTCGTTTCCTTTGACTCCATTTTATAATTTCTGTTTTTCATACAATACACTCGCTACATATACAACTAGTTATTATTACCCAACCCCAACAAATCATTCACCATGAAGGCCAACTTTGCCCTTCTGGCGCTCACTGCCGGCCAGGTCTCCGCTCACTGGGGTAACTGGAAGGAAGCCCCCAAGTACACTCCTCCCCAGGCTGTCGACAACAAGTGTGAGGAGAACCAGAAGAAGGGCTGGCAGTGGGATGACCTCCAGCTCGGCCAGTTCGAGAAGTACAACGACTGGGATTTCAAGGGCTGGTCCTGTGGAACCGACAAGTCTAAGCGCGATCTCACTGGCCGACACTTTGGCAAGTCTATTTTTGCCGAGTGTGGTTCCAAGAAGGAGGAGGCTCCTTCGTTCGGATGCGGCCCCGGCAGCAAGCAGAAGCAGTTCTCCCTCCACAAGTTCCACGTCAAGCCTGAGTTCGACTGCCGACTTGAGTTCCATTATACACTAGGCGACGGGTCTTCTTGCAAACATCAGGCTGATTGTTCCAAGGACGGTACCGATGTCTACAACACCCAGTGTGGTGGTGCCAAGAAGGTTCATGTCGTTTACCCCCCGCAGCCCAACAAGCCCAAGGATAAGTGCCGAGTTGAGATTCCTCAGATCGACTTCAACTGTGACAAGCCCACTTTCCCTCAGTACCCCAAGCCTTCTTTCCCCCCTGGCGATGACAAGACCAAGACCATCCCCAGTGGCGAGAACACCCAGACTGTTCCCGCTGGCGAGCAGACCACCGACTACTCTTCTCCTGCTGAGACCACTTCTGCTCCTTCCGGTGACAACACTGAGACTGTCCCTGCTGGCGAGAACACCGAGACTGTCCCTGCTGGTGAGACCAAGACCGTCCCCGCCGGTGAGGAGACCACTTCTCCCGCTGGTGACAACACTGAGTCTGTTCCTGCTGGAGAGACCAAGACCGTCCCTGCCGGTGAGCAGACCACTGATTACTCTTCTCCTGCTGAGACCACCTCCGCCCCTGTAGGCGACAACACCGAGACTGTCCCCGCTGGCGAGAACACCGAGACCCTCCCCGCTGGTGAGGAGACCAAGACTGTCCCTGCTGGTGAGAACACCAAGACTGTCCCCGCCGGTGAGAACACCAAGACTGTCCCCGCCGGTGAGGAGACCACTGCTCCCGTTGCCGACAGCACCGAGTCCGTCCCTGCTGGAGAGACCAAGACTGTTCCTGCTGGCGACAAGACCACCGATGTCACTTCTCCCTTCGAGACCACCTCTGCCCCCGTTGGTGAGGAGACCAAGACTGTCCCTGCCGGTGAGAACACCAAGACCGTCCCCGCTGGTGAGAACACCGAGACCGTCCCCGCTGGCGAGAACACCAAGACTGTCCCTGCCGGTGAGGAGACCACTGTCCCTGTCGCCGACCGCACCGAGACCGTCCCCGCTGGCGAGACCTCTGTCAAGACCACCGTCTACGACAGCACCTCCACCATCTACACCACCGATGTCAAGACCATCACTTCTTGCGGTCCTGAGGTTACCAACTGCCCCGTCACTGCTGGTACTCCCGTTGTTGTCACTGAGACCGTTGCCATCTCCACCACCATCTGCCCCGTCACCGAGACTCTCACCGGCGACAAGCCTGCTGGCACCAAGCCTGCTGGCGAGAAGCCCACTGGTGACAAGCCCGGTTACACTGCTCCCGGTGGTGACAAGCCCACTGGCGACAAGCCCGCCAAGACCACTGAGGGTTCTTCTCCCCACGCTACTTCTGACGTTCCTGAGGAGGTCACCACTATGATCACCAGCTACGACAGCGTCTCCACTGTCTACAAGACTGAGGTCAAGACCATCACCTCTTGCGGCCCTGAGGTCACCAACTGCCCTGTCACCGCTGGCGAGCCTGCTGTTGTCACTGAGACTATCGCCTCCACCACCGTCTACCCCGTCGTCGAGACCATCACCCACAAGGCCCCCAAGCCCGTCGAGACTGGTTCTGGTGAGAAGCCCGTTACTCCTGAGGCTCCCAAGGATGGCTATGAGGTTCCCGATGTTGTCCCCAGCTGTCTGAACACCTTCCTTGACTTCGAGAAGGACTGCAAGGACAACACCGATGCTGCCTGCTACTGCCCTTCCAAGGACTTCGTCGACAACGTCTTCCAGTGCCTGTACGCCCACGCTGAGAACGACGACACCGTTGCCCAGGCTGTTTCCTTCTTCCAGGGTATCTGCGCTCCTTACGTCGAGAAGAACCCTGGTATCGCCACTGGTGCCGACTCTGTCACTGAGCACATCACCGTCACTGGCACCACCATCATCACCTCTGCCCACTACACCACCATCGTCGTTGCCACTACCATCACTGAGCCTTGCGTCACTGGCGGTTCCACCATCGAGGGATCCTCCACCGTCAAGACCATTGAGACCGAGATCGTCGTCCCCGAGGTTGGCTTCACTGACGGCCCCGGTGGCAACGGTCCCATCCCTGCCCAGACTGTTCCCGCTGATGTCCCCGCTGCCGGTACTGAGGCTCCTGCCGCTCCCGGCTACGAGGCTCCCGGTGCTGGTGAGACTCTCATCACCAACAAGCCCGTTGTTGGTACCGGTGGTCTTCCCGCCCCTACCTCCACCCCTGGCGTTCCCGTCACTGCTGGTGCCGCTCGCAACGGCATGGGCATTGCCGCCGCCATCCTGGCTGTTGCCATCGCCCTGTAAGGGTCATGCGTTCTGCACAACTCTGTTTTTCCTTATTTATAGATTAGGTCTTGGTACCTGAGGCGGGACCTGTATGTCAGTTGTATGTTACCGCAATCGAGATCTTTCGAGCTTCCTGGGAAGTTCGAAGGTGTACTCACAAACATGTATCATTCTCACGATCCTTACGAAATCTTTGGTGTGGACTTGGTGCTGACCTGACCATCTTGTGACATTAAGTCTAGAGGTCGAAGAAAAAAGTAAAAAAGAAAAAGAGCAAGGGAAGTTACTAGTCGAGCCGAGATGCATACGCAGCACACATACCCGCTGGCTGGTTGTAATGTTAATATTGAATTATTTGTTTTAAATCGATTCCTTCTCTTTAACTGTGTGAAAAGTGATTGTGATATTTGAACGTAGCCTTACAATTTTGAGGTTTCTTGATGTTGAACTTGAAGATAGCGTAGTAAGCTAGTTGTCTGAGTACTCCCTCTAGACTGTGAAGATAGAGTTGAGCCTGATCTATAGTGTTTGTTTATCGTTGACTAATAGACTACGAATAAATATTGTGATATCGTTGAGCTGTAGCTACATTCTAAGCCGAGCTCATTGACCTTCAGACTACTACAATAAGATTTAGCTTTCACTTTATTGACATGTCGGGCCTACTTGTTACATTCAGATGAACGTGTTCACTGTATGTACTCGAAATGTGCAAGCTCATCTCAAATTAAGGGTATAAGACATAGTACATGCTATTGATATTTCCCAGAAGACCTCGAAACGTGTAAAGGGCATCTACAGCTTGGCGCCCTTCTCCTTCCTAGCCTGCTTCTCACGGTCTCGTAGCAAGCGCCTCAGGATCTTACCACTGGGGCTCTTGGGAATTACGTCGATGAATTCGATACCGCCCTTCAGCCACTTGTGTCGAGCCTTGTGCTCTTCGACATGCTTGTTGATGCTCTGCATTATCTCATCATCCGACTTGCCCTTGGCCTGGGGCGCCTTGACGACGAAAGCCTTGGGGACTTCGCCAGCGCGGAGATCGGGGACTTGGATAACGGCGCAGTCGTTCACAAGGGGATGAGTGAGCAAATGGGCTTCGAGCTCTGCGGGAGCGACTTGGTGGCCCTATTTGTCTGTGTTAGTGATTGAATTTAGGACACGGGGAGGCAGACTGTTTACCTTGACCTTGATAAGCTCCTTGATACGATCAACAACGACGAAATGCTCTGTTCCCTTTGGTGATTTTCGCACAATAACCTCATCGCCTGTCCTCATCCAGCGGCCGTCATCATGATGTACAAATGTCTCTGCTGTAGCCTTTACGTTGTTGAGATAGCCGAGGACGATGGTGGGACCTTGAACATAGAGTTCACCAGGCTTGTTGTACTCGGTAACTTCTTTGCCTTCTGCATCGATGACCTTTGCCTTCAGACCTGGCAGGAGAGTTCCAGAAGAACCGGGATCAATGTCGAGTTCGCTTGTTGAAGTCACGACAGGGGAAGTTTCAGTGAGACCTGGAAAGTTAGCCATGAGTTAGAGGTTGCGGAAGCGGGTTTCATACCGTAGCCTTGGCAAATCTTCCAGCTGGGCCAGTGTTTGTTCAAATCAATCGTTGTTTCCTTTCCAAGCGGTGCAGCGCCACTGAAGATGAAACGAACGGAGCTGAGATCGAACTTTTGGCACTCGGCGTAATTGCTCATCATCTGGATAAAGATAGGTGGGACAAGGGCCATTTGCTGGATCTTGAAACGCTGAATGGCAGAAAGGAGTAGTTTGAGGTCAAACTTGGGAAGGATGATTGTCTCATCGCCGTTGTAGATACCTTGACTTTGTTAGTGATTGAAGGTATCTGTGAGGATCAATTGTTGCTTACCATAGTGAGCGACTGGGACCAAGCCGTAGATGTGGCTCAATGGCAAGAGGCCAAGCTGGATCTGGGCATCTACGCCAGCAGATTTGCGGCCTTCTTCATTCTGGACCGTCGCTTGGATGACATTCGCAATGACATTGCGGTGAGTGATTTGAACCGCTTTCTGCAATTCTGTGAGTAACATGGCCACAATAAATGAGGCTGAGACTTACAGGAAGACCAGATGTTCCACTAGAGTAGCACAAATACGCCACTTGCCTCTCACCCTGGCCCTTGATCCAATCCAAGGGCTTCAGCTCAGGCGCATCCTTACCCTCTGCCACCAAATCGTCGATTGTCTTGAATGGTTGCTTACTCTCGGCCCCAGGAACGGGGAGGAGAAAGATGCGATCTTCAGGGATACCAGCGGCTTTCGCTGCTTGAAGAGCGACCTCGAGAAGAGGAACGCAGGTAAACAGTGCGTTGGCGCCAGATGAACGAAGTTGATGCTCGAGTTCAGGCGCGGAATAAGCGGCGCTGGCAGGTGTGACAATACCATTGAGGCGATGGACAGCATGGGTCATGGTAATGTAGTCGATCTTTGCAACGTCAGTTTGTAAGTCGGCAGAATAAGCGAAGTCGCACAAACCGTGTTGACAGAGTACAGGGCCACGACTCTGTCCCACTCGGTACCCTCGCGGATGTCATATCCTAGACGTTTGGCGAGAGCGCGCGCCAGAAGCTTCTGGCGCTCAATGACCTCTGCGGTGGTGTATGTCTTGCCAGAGATACCGCATGTGAAGGGATTTCTGGAGCGGGAGTGAGGTTTGCGGACACCATCTTCTCTGAAAACAAACTCTGGGACGGTAACAGAGTCTGGAGGATCTAAGAAATGTGAGTAAACGTGTTATGGAGGTTGAGTTCAGGGGGCGTTACCAAAGGGGAGCTTAACAGAGGAAGGCGGGTAGAAGACCATTGTGAGTATGTTGGATTACGAGTTGGAGAATATGAGAATGAAAGATATGAACTGGAAAGAGAAAGGTGACGAAGAGAGGCTGAGAGCTGAAATATGTACGGAGTACGTTACAACAGTAGACTAGACTGGTCCGTTAGACTGAATCATGCTTTGTACCTCGGGGTGTCACTTTGAATCTGGGGAAGGTCTAATTTAGCGTGATAACAGTTCCCACTTTCTCCGCATGGGTAGGAGAACTTGGCTTCGACATGCTACTGTAGAAGCCATGGTTCAGTCGCCAATCACGATAGTGGCATTTTGGAGGCTTGTTTTGTCGCAGCCAAAGGATCGAGCTGCATAATCACAAGACAACTTGAGGCTCTTATCGAGTGGTAAGTTACATTCTGAATGGCCATTCCCACAAGAGCTGTGCTTCTGCGGTGTAGCGAAAGAATTGGGGTACCCTACTTAGTTGTGGACCAACGAGTAACTAAAGCTTGGATGTCAATGCCGATACCGAGGTTGTTCAAGTCCAAGGTACCTTGTCCTAGGCCTAACATTTTGTATTCCGCGTATTCCGCACTTTGACGTGTCGTCATTTTACAGAGATAAGATGAATGACTTGTTGAGATAACGTGGGTTTACTGAGGCAAAACAGTCTCATCTGGTAAGGCCTCTCATGGTCAAGGTTTCATCACAGTATGGTATTATTTATGCTCTCCGATGTATTCACATGATAAAGTGCTGTGCCTCTTTACGCGTCGAATCTCTAACCACCTTCATCTCTCATCGACACATCGCGTCCATCCTGTCTTGGCGTCTGATTGATCGCCAGTTAAACACACAAGGTTTCATTCAACCACCAGAGTTCAATTAAACTCGCATATAAGCTTACATTGCGCGTTTGTCACCATGTGCTATCTGCCAGTCATAGAAGGTTCGATCGCCTAAATAGGGATTGGAAGGTGAGATTTAAGCGTAGACCTACTATCAGATCTTGATCTCTAGATTACTCCAAATCGCGTTATAACGCTTGAGGCTCTCATTACTCCTTCTGTATCATAATACATGACTTTTCTATCCCCTTTTCTGATTCTATGAATGAAATTATGGTGGATTAGTCAAGATGAACGACAAGTTTTGCGATTTCCGGACGAGGTGTTGAAGCACTTGTAAGATCTCAACTTGGAAGCTGACAACAGTTACACCGCACCAAACCATTGATATAAAGAAACTGGACAGATTAATTAGTAAAGAGCTGAAACAAGGAAACGCTTTGGCCAGGAGCATGGAATAAGCTTGTCCGGATCATCCGAGGTCACTCAACGTGCGAGGCCTCACTATGAGCCACAAAATGCGCTGGCCCAATGACCAATTCACATAGAGCATTCAGAGACAATTCGAAAATATCTTGATCAACGCGCCTCCGCGCTGTGGCTCCCATGCCATGTATGGCAGACACGAAACGTCGTACCTGTGTGGTCTAAGCCACCGGATGTGTAGCGATTCCATGTCATGCACGATGTGATACATGCATTGATCGGAGAAAAGGTGAGCATGCACACCCAATCGGCAGCATATAATTCTTATACATGGCAGTAGTGTGTTGTCTAACGATAAACAACTGACACAATGCAGATCTCACAACAAGCACATTCACGGAGCCAACAGCCAAGGTACAAGATCAAACGCCGCCGTATGCACAAGGTCGTAAAGACCCTAAATGCGGTCTATCAATTCGAATCATAATATGCCAAAAGATCGTCAAAAATATATACAATCATATCATCATGCTCTAAACCAGGTTCAGACCCAGAGCAAAACCACCAACAACAGCAAACACCCAGCCCAGAGGCGTAGGCTGCCATGCGGCGTTATCGTCGTCACCGTCACCAGCACTAGCGGTGACAGTGACGGTTTGACGTCCGCTAAAGGTCTGCGTTGTCACGACGCCTGTTACACACTCGCGCTCAAAGTCAGGGCACGAGGTGATGGTGTAAGTAGTGGTGTATGCCTCGGTAGGGAATGAGCTTCCTGTGCGAGTAGCACCTCCCTGTGGAATCCGTCAGTACTTTCGCGTCGCAATATCGAGTTATGTGACTTACACGTCCGGTGGCTGTGATATCGGAGCTCTTACACTTGCCCGTCTCACTGGGCACGGCGTCGGAGCCGGAACCAACAGCAACAATGTCCTCATCGCCGCAGTCGGCGGCCTGAGCAAGATGAATTTTCTCATTATCCCAATCAAAAACAAAGTATCCGGCGCGTAGAACAGAGTCTCCGAGAATCTGCTGGTCGGTTGTAGGGACGAGACCAATGTAGCATGATCCAAGGCCTAGCTCAATGATAAAGTCACTAAGAGCGACCTTGATGACCTTATTACCGAAGCCAAAGTCAACAGTGGCATCGAGTTTCCGGTTTTGGCAGTCGGTCATGTAAAAGCCCTCGCCATCGTTCTGAGCGCCAAGTTCCTCCAGAATAGGTTGGGCAACAGACATGTGCATGCGGGATAGTGTTGTTCCAGAGTCAAGCATGACATTGGAGTCAGCTCTGGGCACACGAATGTTGGAAGTTTTGCCATTGATTGTTATCCCGAGACTGTCCAAGTTTGTGGCTAGACGGTATTCGCCGCCTTCGCCTCGGATAATGTCGACAGTTTCGAGCTCGCCGATGTACTTGCTTCGGTCAATGCCGCCATAGATAAGAGCGCCTTCGGTATCATCGGAATGTCGCAGATCAAGCGCAAATACGCGACTGTTGATAAGACCCTGGTCGGCCATCGAAGTGAGCAACAAACTATAAGGCTCATTGCTGTCATAGCCACCTCGTAAGTCAGGCGCAAGACCCAGAATCCCTGGATGTGTTAGTCTCGTATCACTTCAGGTTGACTGACACTCAACATACCTTGAGAGATGCCTTCCGACTTTTCTAGGATCCCGAACGTCTGATTGTTGAGCTCCTCTGACCCGAATCGAAACGATTCGACCCAGTACCTGATTGTCGCGGATGTATGAGTAGAGCTATCCGATGCATCTCCATAATTGAGAGTCTCGGAACCTAGTGGACCGATAGGAGGGGTTCTTGAGTTATCGGGGTCATATTGGCCGAAGCTAAGACATTGTTTATATTGAAGGTTGGATTGCGCTTCTTCGCAATCAGGGTTGACCCATAGTTCGTTTGACCCGGTATCGAGTAGGACGGTTACTTTTTGAGGCGGAGTGCCGATCTCGACTGTTCATCTTGTTAGAGTTGAGCTTCGAGGGCGGTGTTGTTGTGCATCTCTTTTTTAAAACTTAAGAAATGCCGCCACGGGATTCACATTGTCAAGGCGATGAAAGGGAAGTATGTAATTTATGACGTACGGTCTGTTGTATAGAAAAAGTCCTTGTTCTCGAGTCGAACTGCGATAGCCTCGTCCTGTCGCTTCGTATTTTTTGATCTCCCGGTCTCGGCGGTACCAACACGCATCGACAGGAAGCCTTTGCCAGTCTTTGATCTTGGAAAACTGACTGCATTGACACTGTTGAGGACAGCTGCTGCTGTAGTTATCGTGGTCCACCTCATGATGGAAATCTGTGGTGTTTTGGCTCTGCAAATGGATGACAGCACCTGGCGAGTGAATGAACAAACGCAGGGGAACTCTCACAAAGAGCGCAGCACCCGTCTTTAAACAAACAAACCAGAGCAGGCATTACGACGTAGATTGAATGGCTGCTGATCGCTGGTGGCGTTCTCCCGCCCCCCAGCCGGGCTGGGCTGAATTAGTCCCTGGTCGGTCTGCCAAGGCTATGCCCAGTTGTGCTATACACTTGGGCGAATACGGTACGTTGCAGTACGGCTGAAAGTGTAGTGGTTTGGCTGACGCATGGCTTCTGGACCTGCATGTTCCGGCGTTGGGGCGTTTTATCTCGCATCAGGGCCCTGGCTTTTATTCTTTGCTGTGTCTGAGTTAACGTATGATGGATATAATGAGACAAACAGACAATGTTGGGGACAGACAATGTCCTCTCAGTACTTGGTTCAAGAGCGTCATTCCAAGGCATCCCAGCCCGACCCTTGTCTCACTACAGGCGTAATCCATTCAGCTTTCGATTATTCATCGCAACTCCGCCCCTCTCGGGAAACAACCTAACCGATCTAAGCAAACCACGCTTTGTTTCCCAATAAGAACCCTCCTTTCAAACATCTGGGGGTCACAAGAGACATGGGAGCTCACTTAGAGTTGTCTTGGCCATGATTCGGCTTCTGAAATCCCCATTCAAAGGGCATTTTAACACACTAGAGGGGGCTTGCGCGGCTTTTCCCTACACAGGATGATGTCTTTGATGTCTCGATTGGGGTTAGATGCAGGTTACCCGTGGCAATTATGATTCCGTCCCTGGGCGGCACACGACGGTGAAGGCGTTATTTTTAAAATAAAGAGGCTTGAAGAAATACGACATGTTTGGCTGACAACGAGATATACAGCAGTGAAACGTTTGATGATAACGTATTGGATGTGTAATGGAAGGCCAAGTCAACCCATTTACTAATTTTAAGAGTAAAATAGGCTCAAACGTTCTGTCCACTGCCACTGACGGGTAGCGTTACTTTGTCTGGTGGTTGCAACAACACGGCAACTCTATCTCGATCACCAGCCATCAGACAATCTTTGCCCACTTTAACTTTGTGTCTCATGGTTATCCCAGCCTGCCATCCCTCATATTCCTCCTAATTGGCCATCTTTTCGATTAAGATGAGTGCGGCTGTCTGAGTTTGATTAACTGTTGCACTCGGACCCCTGTCTTCCGACGGATATAGGGTAATATGACAGGATCTGATAAACAACAAGAAATTGATGGTAACAAACAAACATAATATCCCAAACATGACATCTGTGTAACTTAAATAAATGAGTCGATTGTACAACACGTGTTCAGTTCCGTCAAAGCCGTTGGCGCTCATGCGCACGTCAGCTTCTAAAGTTAAAGTCACAATATTGCATCTGGCGATCGGGACACTGGACTTGTTGCGCGCAACGGTTCAATGATTTCCCAAAATGTTGATTCTATTGTACATGATTTTATTCTACAAGCCAATCCCAAGGCCATTTATCCCATTTTATACTTTTAAGCCTTGCTTGTTCCAGAGACCAACAAGACAACACTGCCCAACTGTCTTCTCACATCCTCCTTGTTAACGTCATGAGTATCCTCGACCTCTCCCCACTGCATGGTTTGCCAGTTAACCTCAAGACTGGTAGCAACGGTGGCTTCCTCAACACCAAACTTTTTGCCAGTGTTCAAACTGCCCTTGCCCACAGAACCTTCGCTCCACTCTGCAATGAACCTCGCAGCAGCAAGGAGACTCTTGCCAGCCAATGCAGCCCGCTCAAGTCCAGCAATCTCGAAAGCGTCCAGGCCGACAATCCAACCTTGAATAATTTCACGGACTCCGGGGGCTTGTGACCGAGGTAAAAGTGAGTGTCCGTCCAATACGGGCTGGATGGTGATGCCTGGCCAGACATGAGTTGTCAGGAAAGACACGATATCGTCAGCTGTTCGCTTCTGCACTTCTCGTAGTGATTCTCCAGCCTCGTTCTTGAGGTCATACTCTCCGGCGGGAGGGTTCCAGCAAAGGATCGAGTCGGTGTCGAGGTATCGTAGCAAAACAGTAGCAATTGCGCTCCGAATCTCTGGAATGTCAGATCCGGAAGCGTTGTCAGCCTCGGCGATATCGATCGCTCGGCAGGTAAGGCTTGTAAGTGGGATCAAGTGATGTCTGGTAGCATCTTGAGCAGAAGTCAAGAGGTCCCATTCGAGAGCGAGGGCGGAGGCGAGGTCGGGCTTTGTAATTGGGATTCGAACAATCGCTTTGGTAGAGGGGTGTCTCAAAGGTCGAGTATCGAGGAAGACTTGCAGAGCGCCTGTTCTCATGGTTAGTACATGCGATAGTGGGGGTTCAATGACAATTACTCACCATCCACTTCCTGAACAGTAACATCCTTCCAGAATCGCTTCTTCAGAGCACCACCAGCCTTTCCACCACTAGCACTTCGAAGCTCTTTGGCGTTCTTGAGCATCTCAGCTTGCCTTCTCCTCCTGGCGACCCGCTGGTGGACATCTTGGGCTTGAACTGGAGGCTCTGGAGGAGGGCCGGTGCCGACAACCGGAGCGACATTGGCGGCCTTGACAACGGTCGAGTGAATCGGACGAACGAAGGATGAGCGCTGGACAACTCGAGGCGCAATGCGCAGCGGTAATCGTGTTATAGAATTCATCTTGGACGACGAATTGGGTTGCGAATTGCGGTTGAGGGACTGAAGCTGGCAGGGTTCAAAGATCAAAGATGCGAGCCGGAAAATTGGGTCCGGCTGGTGAAGTTCGGAGTGGGTGGATTCTGTTCCCCAAGGTTGACATGATGTCACTTTGGGTTTTATATGTGAAAAAGAGTATCATCTATTGATAGTTTGGAGTTGTAAACAAGAGGTCAATATATATAAACTGCGCACAAGTGCGTAAGTATTGAGTTATAACGCTGAATAAATACAACGGTGCATTCTTTCGACAGTTTACTGCTGCCAAGGTACCTGTAATCTTTAACTAGACCTTGGGGAAGTGGATCAGTATGATCAACGATTTCGCTGACCTTGAGTATGGGAACAGATATGGCAGTCAAAGAGCTTAGCTTATATCTTGTAATTGAATCATTAATCAACTTGTCTTGGACGTCTTTGATAGAAGAAGAAAAAATTGGGGTATTTCTGTTGGTTAACAATCAAGCTTCGATATTGAATACTGCGGGTACCTACTTGAAGCTACGATGCTCCATTCTCCAGCAGATCAGCTTACAGCTAGTATCACAAGAGGCAAGAATAATGATCCAATTTAGCATCCATATGAGTATATATAAATAAGAACAGAATAAAATAGCTCCTTAAATCCCATCTTACCAATTTCTTTCTAACTAATCCCTTCATAACCTTTACAGCGAAATAGGACACAAGGACACGAATCACTCCGATAAGGGGGCTGATAACGTCACGTGATGCGGCACCACTCATCCCTGAAGCGTAAGTGCGACGTGGTGATTCTACTTGGAGCGCTTCGACCGCAACCTCAAGTCTCCCTCGACTAAACCTTTAACCCACAACCCAATTGCCCAACATGAGTTACGGCAAAAAGGACGAAGACGCCGACCTCGGGCTGGTCAAGGTGGACAGAACCCAAGTTTTCCAAGAAGGTCCGTCTCTTGCAATTGCCTTGCCCCCCACTCAAGCTAAATAGTTGGACAGCACGACTCTTCAACAGCTCCCCTATCCAGCCTCGACGATGTCGCATTCTCCTCACAAAGATCGCCCTCCTTCTCTACACCGGAGAGAAGTTCCCTACAAACGAAGCTACAACCCTCTTCTTCGGCATCTCCAAGCTCTTCCAGAACAAGGATGCCAGTCTCCGACAGATGGTTCACCTTGTTATCAAGGAGCTCGCCAACTCGGCCGAGGATATCATTATGGTTACTAGCACGATTATGAAGGATACCGGAGGCAGCACCGACACTATCTACCGACCCAATGCTATTCGTGCACTCTGCCGCATTATCGATGTAGGTGGCTTTGCTGGCAGGTACACCGACACCCCTGGATGCTGACAATGTTAAAAGGCCACGACCGTCCAATCGATCGAACGAGTTATGAAGACTGCAATTGTCGACAAGAACCCCTCCGTATCTTCGGCCGCCCTGGTCTCATCCTACCACCTCCTCCCGATCGCAAAGGATGTCGTCCGACGATGGCAGAGCGAGACACAAGAGGCCGCTGCCTCCAACAAGTCCTCCAGTGGCTTCTCCCTCAGCTTCTCCACCTCAAACAGCCAGGTCCCCATGAACCACTCGACCATGTCTCAATATCACGCTGTTGGTCTCCTGTACCAAATGCGCATGCACGACCGAATGGCCCTGGTTAAGATGGTCCAGCAATTCGGTGCTCCTGGTGCTCTCAAGAGCCCTGCTGCCATCGTCATGTTGGTTCGACTTGCCGCACAGCTCGCCGAGGAGGATGCTTCATTGAGGAAGCCCATGATGCAGCTTCTCGATGGCTGGTTGCGACATAAGAGCGAAATGGTCAACTTTGAGGCTGCCAAGGCTATCTGCGACATGCGAGATGTTACTGATGCCGAGGTGTCGCAAGCTGTCCATGTCCTCCAGCTCTTCCTGACCTCTCCTCGCGCCGTCACCAAGTTTGCCGCTCTCCGAATCCTCCATAACTTCGCCAGCTTCAAGCCCAACGCTGTCAACCCCTGCAACCCCGATATCGAGCTCCTCATCTCGAACAGCAACCGATCTATTGCTACTTTCGCCATCACCACGCTACTCAAGACCGGTAACGAGGCCAGTGTCGACCGTTTAATGAAGCAGATCTCAACCTTCATGTCCGAAATCACCGACGAGTTCAAGATCACAATTGTTGAAGCTATTCGAACACTTTGCCTCAAGTTCCCCAACAAGCAGGCTGGTATGCTTACCTTCCTCAGCGGTATCCTGCGTGACGAGGGTGGTTACGAGTTCAAGAGGGCTGTTGTGGAGAGCATGTTCGACTTGATCAAGTTTGTTCCCGACTCCAAGGAGGATGCGCTTGCTCATCTTTGCGAATTTATCGAGGATTGCGAGTTCACCAAGCTGGCTGTCCGAATCCTTCATCTTATTGGTCTGGAGGGTCCCAAGACTGCTCAGCCCACCAAGTACATCCGATACATCTACAACCGAGTTGTTCTCGAGAACGCTATTGTCCGAGCCGCTGCCGTTACTGCCCTTGCCAAGTTCGGTGTCGGCCAGAAGGACCCCGATGTCAAGAGCAGTGTTCGCGTTCTCCTTACCCGATGCTTGGACGATGTTGATGATGAGGTCCGTGACCGTGCTGCTCTCAACCTCAAGCTCATGAACGAGGAGGATGACGAGATGGCTGTTCGCTTCGTCAAGAATGGTAAGAAAACAATGACCCCCACAGGAGAACCGTTACTAATGCAGCTACAGAGAACATGTTCTCTCTCCCCTACTTCGAGCAGCAGCTCGTTATGTACGTTACTTCGGAGGAACCGTCCGCTTTCGATAGCCCCTTCGATATCTCCAAGATTCCTGTGGTTACTCGAGAGCAGGCTGATGCCGAGGACCGATCTAAGAAGCTGATTGCCACCACCCCTACCCTCAAGGCTCCCAAGGTTGGCCCTACCAAGGCCACTGGTGCCGAGGCTGTTGCAACTGCTTCTGCCCAGGCTCAGAAGTACGCCCAGGAGCTTATGGAGATTCCCGAGATGCAGGAGTTTGGCAATGTGCTCAAGTCTTCGCCTCTTATCGAGCTTACCGAGGCCGAGACCGAGTACGTTGTTTCTTTGGTCAAGCATATCTTCAAGGAGCATGTTGTTCTCCAATACGAGGTCAAGAACACCTTGCCCGATACCGTCCTCGAGAATGTCTCGGTTGTCGCCACCCCTGCCGATGACGAGGAGCTCGAGGAGGTCTTCATCATCCAGGCTGAGAAGCTTTCAACTGATGAGCCTGGTAAGGTCTACGTGGCCTTCAAGAAGATTGGTGGCGAGGCTTCTCTGCCCATCTCCACTTTTACCAACGTTCTCAAGTTCACCAGCAAGGAGATTGACCCCTCAACGGGCGAACCTGAGGACACTGGCTATGATGATGAGTATGAGGTCGCCGAGTTTGACCTTTCTGGCAGCGACTACGTGATCCCCACATTTGCCGGCAACTTCAGCCATATCTGGGAACAGATTGGTGCTTCCGGCGAGGAGGTCACAGAAACCCTCCAATTGAGCGGTATGGAGAGCATCGCAGGTACGTCAATCACTGAAAACATGCAAGACTCAACACTAACAAACTTGCAGATGCTACGGAGCAACTTACAAAGGCTTTGTCTCTGCAGCCGCTGGAGGGTACCGATGTGCCCGTCAACCAGACCACTCATACACTCAAGCTTCTGGGCAAGACAGTTGGCGGAGGCCGTGTGGTTGCCAACGTCAGGATGGCTTTCTCATCAAAAACAGGTGTCACGACAAAGATCACGGTGCGAAGCGAGGAGGAGAATGTGGCTGCCCTAGTTATCGCGTCAGTCGCTTAAAGACGAGGAGCAAAGCCGGCGTTGAAAGGATAATGATGTATCGAAAGCTTTGTCTCTGGTTTTAGAACACCTTACGAGTGTGGCGAGTAATGTGATTATTTACGATCATTTCCCTTGTCTGGAATCACGATTTTCACAAAATGGGTGTCGTCAAGGCTTGCAAAAAGTGAAGAGGGGACGGATATTCATTGGTTGGGTAGACGGAAGCGATGAAGGTATAAGCATGTTTTTATTGGACCATGGTTATTGTGACCATGAGATTTGTTGCAAAAAGATGGAATTTTACCTTGTGCTCGAGTGAGGGTGTGTGATGTAAGGCGTGCAAGTGAAGTTGGGTCTTGATGTAACCACATGTATCAGGCAGGTATTGTTGCTTTGACCAAACGGGAGAGAAGTGTTGTGCATCTCGACTGAAATGGTGCTTGAGTATTTGCTTGAAGTTTGAGTTTGATGTTGTCTGACGTATAGTGTTTGCCGGGAGTGTGGATGTGTCACTAACCATTGAGTTCGGAGAGGCAGCAGTGTGCCAGACACAGAAGAGAATAATATGCCTAAAGGAAGGTCAATGTGTACTAGTGTTGCGTCTCTCTAGCTACTTGCATGTTGTCATTTGACGGGTTCGTCGTTCAGCCACTCATGATGTGCGCCGTCTGTTCTACTTACATCATCTTTGTTGTCACTCGCTAACTTCAAACCACAAGAAGTAAATAGCATACATACATTGGAAGAATGGACGTTGGACTTGTTAGCTTTGCAAGTTTACCTGTTGCTGCGACCAATAGCATGGATTGATCAATGTCTAGGAGGAGGTAGTAGTCTGCATCGATAGACAGTTTGACACTTGTAGCACAAACCACGGGACGATATGCTATCTTGATGGAGTCAGTTGCATTACACATGAATTCAACTTCTTAGGTTCTAGCGTTGGATTACGAGTGATGTCAAACAGCATTCTTCGTTTGCCTCTCCAGAGCTTGTACATGCCAGTCCGCCTGTGTCAACGTGGCCGATGACCTCGACCGATCTATCATGCCGCGAGCTATGCTTGCTATGTCAATATCATTTTGTCAGATGAAAGAATGGGAACTATCACTTAGTTCGTATTATGGGAGCGACCGTGAAGTGCCGAAAGTCTTGAGACATGGGAAGAGATGCTTGGACATGGCTTGGGATAGACCTGCGATATGATGGTAGTTTCACTCACTGCAATCTCTTCATGCTAAAGCCACATGCTAATACTAGACACTAGCACTTTATTTGCATTGATAGTAAAGAGGATACGACAAAGAAGCAGAGTTACGGAACCTGACTTACGACTACAGTCGCGCTGCCCATCGACCCATTGGCAATAACTAGCCCCAGCTAGGAAGAGAAGGTACCGAAGTTGCTTTGGTCTAATCCATCTCCTAGGTTGGATTGATGTAGAAGGTTTAACAGACCAGTTACACAAGTATCAGCCGAGCCCCTTGCATTGCTGTTCCTTTCATCGTTGATCCGAGCGCCACTTGTAAGTATAACCCCACCAGCTTTTATAATACTTGGCTATTACGATTGTATTGCACTGAAGGCACTTGTATTGATATAATCACGGTGAGACCGCGATGGCTCCTCTCGAAGTTAACACTGTTGTATGGTTGTCGTGTCCGGTAGGCTGGTTAAGCTTCAGGTTAGGCAGATTCACCTTGGTGAAATCCCCGCTTCAAGTCGATGGAGGAGGTTTTGGCTTCCTTATCTACTCGAAAATAGCACAGACTAAGTAAAATGAACTTATTATGACCGAAGGCAAAACTGTGCCGACAGCAGCATACGCATCACTGCCCAGATTAGGGACTGAACGAGCGCTGATGTCGAAAAGCGAAAGGTACTTGACCCGAACCTCAATGAATAGAGCAGATCCAAGTGCAGAAAGAAGTAGCATGTATATGGCTATTGGACCTGGGTAGTGATATGAATCTGGGATTATGATTGATAGGAATGAGAAGAACTAGCTCTACTGCTTCTGCCGTCACGAAATGAAAACCCAGAAACCCAACGCGCGAGAAGATCTAGTGTTCCAAAGCCGCCGAGGACTACAGACACTAAGGCTGGCTTGTAACCATTAATAGCCGCTGTGTGAACATGGATGATGACGACCTTACCCCAGTCTCTCTGAGTGTCCGAAATACTACGTGGTCTGGATTTGCCCCTGAGAAACCAAGGGGGCTAGGTGGGACTATGGATTCAACGGGCACTCTTGAACCGTGAGACGGGAGTAATCCGAGGACAAGTGCCTCTGTGGGGGAACGTTAGCTATGCAATGTCTGCATACATGCAATGCATGGCTGTACTCATATTCAGTAAGCCTATGACCCTTCAGTCTGCTGTCCTTATCACTTCACAGATAGGAAAGCTAATAGTTACATGATGAAGAGATGTATCAGAAGTAGCAATGAATACAAAACGAACGCTCGGAAATACTATTCAATCAAGAGCTTCAGGAGTCACGGTTTTGCGAACCCGCACGACGTGGACCCTATGAATTACTTTAAGAGGACGAAACTGGCTGCCCAGGGGTCGGGATAGTTCTACTATCTGGAGCAAGGTGTCAAACAAAGCACAGTTTGTGATCATCTCGTGATAGCTAAGCTGTCTTAATATAGTGAGATAGCACGATCTCTAGTTGCTAAAATGGCGAAGAATGACAGATTCATGAGGACTTCCTGCTTAAGTAAGAACTATGATGATATGAACCGTCGGAAGTTAGACTAGTTGGTTGAACCCCTATCTAAGAATGAGTGACAGTGTTCGTATTTCTATCTCAACAACCAACTATGCCAAGTACTCAGCAGTCACGGTAGCAGTGAGAAAGATTTATGGAAGCCGCGGAGTAGCAAGACTCTTGATAGATACACCGAAGAGTATGAGACATGCCCCTGACCCTTGTTCCTAAGCTTTATTGAGCTGAACTAAGTGACTCCAAGACGGAAGTTGACAAGCCCTTTCTTTGAGGAACAGCATAGAGGTCCGTCAATAAACCAGTAGATAGAATCCCCAACAACACAATATTCTCGTTCATAGACAATCGTTTCAAGCGGTTCGTAGGTACAGTTCTCCTGTGACACCCTTGTTAGCGCCGGTTCTGATACCATATAGACCCGGAAGGCCTTGAACTTTACAACCTATGCTGCCCCCATCATTGAAGTCTACCAGAGGAGGCGGGCAGTCTCTCAGCGGGACAAAAAATCGCATGATGGAATGAGATTGCTAGAGTACCCATGGGGTTGGTGAGGAACTCTTGGAACTTGTTGACCGTCGGCAACTTGCTTGACTCGAAAAAGCTCTTAACGAGACAACCATTTATTTCGTCATCGTTTCGGTGGAGAATGGTGTTCGTGGTCTTGATATCCCATCGCTTGCCTATAGAAATAGGGGGAACTGGCCACCGGGCATCGCGGATGATGGCGCCGGCCATGAGGAGAGAACGATATTCGAGTCTGTGATCGGATATCTGAAAAGAGGATATTTGGTAAAACGATGGCAGCGATGAACTAGAGGTAGAGAAGAATGCTCTACGAGTGAGGTAGTAGAGTCCCTGATGCGTTGAATACAAGTTAATGCCGACCAAGTCGGCATAAGCAAGGCAAAGCCTCCTCTTTGCCTTGCTTTATCTCTTCCTTCTAGGCCTCTTCCTTCTAGGCCTCTTCCTTCTAGGCCTCTTCAATCTAGGCCTCTTCCTTCTAGGCCTCTTCCTTCTAGGTCTCTTCCTTTTAGCTAGGTCTCCTCTTCTTCTTCCAGGCCTCTTCCTTCTAGGTCTCTAAGAGAAGGTATTTTCTTTAGTCTTCAAAGAGGGAATTTAATTTATACCCTCCAGGGGCCCTCCGGGGGTCCTCCGGAGGTCCTCCAGAGGCCCTACCGGGGGCTTTTCCTTGCCGAGGGCTATCTCCTGCAGAGGGCCTCTATATCCATCGCCTACAGGCTCTAGAGAGAGGAGAGATAAGGCCTCTATATCTATTGCCTATAGGCTCCAGAGAGACCTAGAAAAAGGTACTTAGATATATACCTCTTACTCTATTTATATCCTATTATAATAAAAATAGCAGTAGGGTATAGGTCTAAAATTATCTAATAGAAACCTTATATTTTATATTGCGCTAATTGCTAATCTATAATAGCTTAGCGTAAATGATATTAGGCTTAGTATAAAGAGGTAAAGCCGGAAAGAACTTCTAATCACTCCATTTATGTCACTATCCTTACTGCCCGGCTTTGCCTAATAATAAAAGAGGTCTTTATCGTAATGTGTAGCTCGATCTAGCAAACCCAATACCAACTTTACAGGACAAAGGTAAGAAGCGGACGACCCCTAGGAGGGAACTAAAGGATACAGAGACAGTATCTTAGCACAAATAGTCTATGAACGACGGGGCTGATATGGGGAAGCACGAATTAGCCGGGTTCAGACGTCCAAACTGAGTCGTCAGGGGCAAACTCAAGTAAGACTCTTCGTTCTTCGAACCTTCAATCCCGAGGTGCCTTGTAATAAAGTCACCCATTGTCAAGATAGTCAAAGGTACGACCGCCGAAGGTTCTAGGATGTTTCGTAGGCGATGAAGAAATAGTCGAGGCCATGAGGCTAGAGGAGGTAATGTCGACTTGGTATCGTGGGACGAGTAACGCAGAGGCTGCAAGTCATTCATGTCCTGGCATGATAACAGTATCGGAGAACTCAGGACAGGTTTATTTGTCAGTATCATAAATGCTTTGACAGCCGCAGTGTCAAGTATAAGCAAACTTACATGTTGCCCCTGTGGCTGTACAAGGGACGAAGTGCCGTAACTCTGCTAAAAAGGATCAGATAACAACATTTTCCAGTGCAGTTTGATCCCAGCCCTTGAGAAGAAGTTGCATGGACGGATGCACACATCGATACATAAGGATAATGTCGAGATTGGAGCTCTTTGCACCTTGAAAGCGTTCTTCACACAACATAGAGCCATGGTACCAATCCCGGATTGTCCAGTACGAGGATGGGGTGCGACCTTCTAGCTATGCCATGGAACATCCGCCTTGTATCGAGTAGATTGAACAGCGAGTATTGGGTTGTACTGTCGAAGCTGTGTCTGTATACCAGCCTATCCCTTCAAACCCGCCAAACGAACTCAGGGGTAGACGTATAAGTTTGAACTTCGTAGTAGATGGATATCATGAGCAAGGCAATCGGGGATGGAACGATGTATGGTAAAGACGATATGAGGGGAGGATGTTGAAATAGTGCTTGTATAGTCGGGCCGGGAAACCAAGCCTGAGAGCGATTAGCAGTTGGATGGGACGGAAACGGCTGGAGAAGCTCACAAATAGATTGAAGTACATTTTAGGAGATGAATCATCATCGAATAAGGATTAGTATGCAAGGTAGATCCTTATTATTACACACTATCGTCTGCAATTCCGTTCTGATTCAGCGACATAATAGGAAAAATACTATGGTGGATGGATTTGACATCACAGCTGCTCGATTTTGGCAGACTGACGGCCCGAAAAAACGGACGAAACAAAGCAGCATGCTAATACGGATAATGCCAGCGGATGGAGCGTGATTAGGGGAGATGAATTGGCAGTGGCTCTGATATTGAAGCCTGCTAGCATACCCTCCATCGCCGTCACTGTGGCCACCGTAACTACAGAGGAACTGCCTTTATACTTGACACACAACAAATAGAATAAAAGAATATATGATAACAAAGAATCATTATACAATGATAGACAGTTCACTGTATCAGGGGAAGAATAGTTGCTGAGTTACAACTTGTGATGTGACCTCGTGTGGATACAGAACCAGAAACAGGGTGGGCCATGCACAAAATACCGGAGTATTGTACAATAAATGCAATGCAGTAATGATCTTGACTGCTAGGGAGCTGAGTAATGAAGGGTTTGAGGAGGGAGGACGTTTGGTCTGGCCTGCGCAGCCCTAGAATTGGCTACCAAACCGCACTGCCAAAGATCACAAATATTTCTCCCACCTTCATTTCGACTCTCCCCTCTGCCAAATAAAAACATTAGCAAATCTTGCCCCAAAGAATTCTTCAACTCTATCACCAGTCAACTATAGCGAATAATTCACAATCTTCATACTCATTCACCCTTTTCTATCATCTTCTTTCTATCACCGTCACTTTCCTCTACAAAAGTATCTCTGTACCATTATCATGCGTCGAGATTATGAGGAAAACCCTCCAGAGGGAGCCCTTAACTTTCGTATGGATGTTCCATCCAATAACCCGGCGAAGCACTTTGAATACGTCTACGATCACGGTCGGGGAGACATAGTCCCGAATTTTGAAGGACCCCCTCCTATCGAAGAGCCGTAAGTACACCTCATACAGGCAGCCTGTCTCAGTCTCGTCATAACAATACTGATATGCCCACCACCAGGAGGATGATCGGCGTCTATTTTGGCTTTGATGAACATCATCAGGAGGAAGCAGTCCATCTTGAAATCCTTGAAGAGCGCTTCCCTGACAATGTTGAGGATTTTGTTCGAAGTGATGAGGTTCGCTTCCCAGAGCTTCCTGAGAACGTCAAACCCATCTTGATCAGCTATCTCTACACCGGAGAACTCAAACGTCCTAATATAAACAGCGACAGTACCTTTGATGAGATTTGCGACGCATTCGAGATCATGTTTCATATCAACGCTGCAGGCTGCTACGCAGCCATCCTCAATCTGAGAGCCGAGTCTCATGCGTGTCTTTGGCTGATCAACTTGTACATGTCAGAGGAAGAAACCAAAGATATTATTCACGAAATTCAGGAAGAATGGCCAAACTGCGTTCCTAATTGGCATAAAGCCTTCCTCGACGATTGCGAGTACACTCATGCTAACGCAATGGCAATAGAGATGGAGAACTCTGCATTTGTTGACCCTAATTTTTGAGGTCAGTATTCAGCCACAACATGAAACGCTAGGTGACATTCCCGTGGAACAACTGGTTGCTGTTCGCCATCTCTCGTGTCACGGAGACCTATTTTGGACCACCTTTTTGGACGGCTGGCACCCTCTGTGCAAGGGCCCTCACTCGCTATCGATACTTGGCTTGATACTTCCTCCTCGACAACTTCCCACGCCTGTTAGAAAGGATTGCTTTGTACAATCAAAGCTGGAATGGTAGGTCACAGTCCAAATACAGAAAAGGACAATGGCTGACTTTGATGACCTATACAGACGACACTGGGCATGCAGCCCAACTGGTGTTCCCCTTTTGGGGTTTAAATGGCGTCTGGTCTTGGACCAGGAAAATGTAAGTTGGCAAAGACGACAAACAGGGTATGACGGCTGACCAATGAATCAAATACAGGAAGGACAGACAATACGCCTGTCAAACTGGTGGTGGGTGCCCCTCGTGGTGCCAAACGGCGTCTGGTCTTGCACCAGGAAAATGTAAGTGACTGAAGATATGAAAAAGAATGATAGCTAACATATAAAGATGTTGATGTTCACATCAAACCGGTGTGGGTGCTCCTTGTGGTACCAAACGGCGCCTGGTCTTGCACCAGGAAAATGTAAGTCGTCGAGGATATGAAGGAGAACGATGGCTAACATATGTAGATGTTGATGTTCGCATCAAACCGGTGTGGGTGCCCCTTGCGGTACCGAATGGCGCCTGGTCCTAGACTAGGAAATGTAAGTCGCCGAGGTTATGGGATAGGACGATGGCTGACTCGGATACATGCAGTTGTCTGGTTTTGTATCGGAAAAGGGAGAGAAGTGGGTTGCTGCCCACTTGACGTTGGTTTCGTTATGACGCAGAGGAGGAATATGCTCCGAGTAGTCCTGGGCTATGTCTTTTCCCCGAGAAGAGTATGTTGTCATTGAATGATGATATGGATGATGGCTAACGATGATCAGTTTCGCAGAAGACAGGCTAGGCTGGGGTGGGTTATTACTATCCGCATTCGATGTCTTTCGCTTCATTGAAAGTAAAACCCACCCCCGGGCCATCGAACCCCGAACACCGGCCCCGCCCGAAAAGAGTAAGTGTTAAGAAAACGCCTGACTAAACCACAGCTAACATGTATCAGTTTCGCAGAAATTGGCGGGGCGGGGGTGTGTTGCCCACTTGAAACTGTCATCCTTAGCCTTGGGCTAGGTCTACGGACCGGAAGAGTGAGTACTACTTGATCATGAAATGACCATGGCTAATACCTTTCAGTTTCGCAGAAAGACATCTGCGTGGGTGTGGGTCGGGTTTACTTGACGATAAACCGCCGTGGTGTTTGCTATACGGCGGTGAACAGATGGGGAGTTGAGAAGAGTAAGCAACAACTTGAACGTACATGATATGATAGCTAACGTTTACCAGTTTCGCAGAAATGCGGCGGGCGGGTTGGGCCTCCTTGAACCCAAGTTGGTAGTCTTGAAAACTACAATATCGACTTGGGATGGTCACGTCACCCGAGACGAGTGAGTCGGGATTCCGAGAGGCGTTCTGATCACAGCTAACCCTTGCCAGTTTCGCAGAAATGCGGTGGTGTGGTTGGGCCAGTTTGAAGTTGGGGCCAGTAGTTGCTGCCATGATATATGGAAGGGGCCACTTCACCGAAAAGAGTAAGTTGAAGGTTCAAGACCTATTGTCACTGTAGCTAACACATCTCAGTTTCGCAGAAATGCGGCGGGGTGGTCGGGAGTTGGTGATTGTCACTCTGATAGTCTTGAGCTAGGCCCCCCTCTACCGAGAAGAGTAAGTCAGTCTCCAAAGGAGTACCAAGGTGGTGGCTAATATCTACAAGGTTCGCAGAAAGATAGAACTGGAGGGGTCGTCAATGAAAGATGTTCTCGATTGATGAGATTTGGAACGATAATGAGATATGGCAGGCTTGATACAATACATAGTCAGAAGCAGGATAAATATAAAAACATCAAAACAATGAGAGCACAGCTGCCACCGTCCCCGGATATACTATTGCGCATCCAGATATGTCTCTTACAGCCAAGAATCAGGCATAATGTAATGTCAATAATGGAAACAACACCCAATCCAATCTACCACAACCTGGGGGACTGGATGCTCTAATGTGAATCGACCCTGCTGCACGACAAAGACGTTTTCAAAAAGTGACAGCTTGTTTTTGAGACGAGCAGTGATCTACGAGACAATTGTTTACACCATCATTTCGGCTACCATGGTCTGGTATGGCATGTATCATATTGATGTCTTGTGTGCTTACTAGATATAGCCCAGGCATGAGACACTAGATGGAAGGAAGAGAAAGAACCAAGACACAGCAGTGAATCATGGCCGCCAGAAGCTCTGGAAACAAGCAGATCTGGTTTGCGTAGGGAGGGCATAGGCGTGCACTACAACGGCCACATGGCAGTAGCGAGTAGCTGGACAAAGCCAATGCAAATCCTCCCGCCATGTTGTCGTCACAGTTGATAAGCTGTCTGCAGCGTCAAGTGACAGACCGGAGATGGATCGGAGGGGCTCAGCTTGCGTCCACTACCAACCGTTTGAAATACTAGATAAGATACAAACTCACACTGAAATGGTGACGTGTCAGATTGATTTGTGTTTGGTGACTAGAAATCTGATCAATCGTTTAATTGAGTCCGTTGTGCTTGCAGCTCGTTTGTTTGCCGTTTGCCATTATTCGTCAGGGGAACAAACCAACAATCACTATTCTTTTGCGGAGTGATTGAGAATAAAGAGATTCTCCATGAAGTATTGTACAAAGGAAGGTAGCAATAGATAAGGAATATGAAAAAGGTTTCATCTCTGAGAAATGGGCATATAAAAGCTAGCTGTGAGGATCATCCCGTGAGCGTGACCCAAGCCGGGCAGCTAAACCTCAGCACTAATATTAGGTGGATAGCTTTCAACTACAATGAAACCATAAAGAAGATAGCAAGGTAACTGGATAATTAAATTACTTGGAATGTTTCTTTAATTTTATGGCTACTATTCCAAGCTCCCGTTGGCTCGAATCGACGGCGGTACTAAGCTTGCAGAGGATTTGCAGAAATGACCAGCCCAAACCATGCGATACACCAACGAGAGTCATCTTCTTTAACCTTCTCTGTTGCGCCGCGAGCAATGTCTGTCCACACAAATCAAGTTCAGCACTCAATAGAGTTCCAGGAAACCTTGTTCGTTATCTCCCACCTGGATGAACTGAGGGAACCCGTGCCCTAACCTGTGGACTATAAAGGTTTTGTGTCCCCCCCCAAAATGTCTGGCAGTAACCGTAAAATATTAAAACACCCACAAGAAGCATCTTACTCGCCACATCTTCACCACTACCCTTCGTCTGCGTCCGAAGTTCCAAGACATCCCATCATGTCGAATTCATCATCAATGTCCGACCTTGACAGCTCCGAGTGGGAGCTTGTCGACTCCGAGATGGTAGACTGCATTTGGCCAGTTTCCAAAAGGTAAGTATCTGATTTTACAACGAATAGATGTCTGCTGACAAGTTCTGTCACAGTGCAAAGTATGGAGACTACTACACAATCAAGTTTCACGACGGTGCCGACGGAGAGATACGCTTCGCTAAAGCTACGGTCCGAAAACACCCTGACTTCGCAGCCCTCTTTGCCGAAGATAAGTACCTCGATTGCAGTCCCGTTCCCAAAGACACCGCCTCTCTAGTTGCCTTATATATCGTGCGAGATCGTCTACCTGGCCTCGACCGAGACGAGCCTAAAAGGGTCGCGATTAGACGACTGTTCAAGAAATTGATCATCTATTGCGAAGACGCACCCAAGTTTAACCTTCCTGATTTGGAAGAGATGGCCTTTGAGAGAATACTACAGCTACTGCGCTACCTGGAATTCTTCGATATCCTTGAGATCACTACCAATGAACGGGAGTGGCGACTGGCCAAGACAGACGATATGCTGATCCGGTTTCTCAGCATCCGAATCTACGAGGAAAAGGAGATGGTTACAGACTCAGCTCTTCCACTGATTTCTGAATTTTGCAAAACTGTAAGCGATGCCAAATGGCATACGCTAAAGGCTCTGATCAGCACCACGACCCAGTTGCAGCGTTCAAGGCGCGCGGTTAAGGCCTTGATGGTAGAGAAATATATTTCCAAATAATTGCGAAGAGTAGAGACTAGCATTATTACGCCAGTTCGTAATAGACGTATAGAAGAGAGAGTGAAACTCAAAATCATCAGGCTTTACAATAGCGATGAAGACAGAATACCAGAGTACAATCTCTACATATAATACTGTGGTAACAATTGGTTGTAATCAAGCTGAACCTATTCTCCAAGCTACGAAGATGAGGATATATATAAGAATACCAATTGATGCTCCATAAAGCTATAATTACACTGGAACCTGCGCATTACTTAGATATAGCTTAAACTATTCGTTTAGAAAGATTTTATGGTATCAGAATTGTAATTTAGTGAGGACCTGGATAATCTCGGAGGTATAAAATGTCAGCAGAGCTATCTACTATAGTGTTTAGATATAAAGATAACTTTAGACTGACTTGATATTTTATATTTGGATTCTTAATAGATAATAAATGTGGTTTAGATATATTTCGGTATTATAATATCAAATTTGATAATATTTCTATTGCGATCTTCAGTGATATAATGTCAGTGAGACATATATAATAGTCTGGTATCTATAAATATGTATTCAGAGACTTCGAAAATGGCAGATGTGTATCAGCAGCTATAAATGACTCTTGGTATACTTTAGGTTATCGGGAAATTCGAGCAAGGGATGTAGTTGGACGTTGTATATTTCTTATTCTTCCTAAAGATAAAGTCAGCTATCCTGTGCAATCATATAAGGGTTGCTGAAGGAAATATTGTAGAGTGTTTTGAACGCAAATATAGTTGACCCCTGCGCTAAAGACTTAAAAAATGAGATTTCAGATACATATGGAAGAAATACAAAGAGTAAACACGTGTATATACGCGGTATGGGGAGGAATCCAAGAGTTATAGGATAAAAATATAAATACTTTGCTGAGACTCGAAGATGAAAAGGAAAGAATAGCCAGGGATTTGATTTCTAACAGAATATAAAGAGGGGGAATCTCGTCAAGAACGTAAATAACGTGATATGACGCTTTAGAAATAAGGATAGAAGACAGGAAGCAGTAGAATCTAAAACAGAGATACTGTCGACGATCCCATGGTCTCTGGATAGTGGGGCGTAAGAGAGTCATAAGACCGGACCGGCAGACATAGCCTAGGCAGATCGTCTTACCATCCTTAACTCGCAGACTGTAAGTATTCTTTGTTTATCTCGTGACCTGCATATAGTTACTAACTAGTTGCTAAAAGATTCCCCACAAACTTCCGTTCATCCGTTCATCCTTGCATCCAACAAAGAAATCAAGCAAAGACGCCGCCCAACATGCCTCCCCGTGCCGTCAGCTCCCACCTAAGCTCGTAAGTTCTATTCACCTGCCTTCTTACTATCCAATTATTCACTGTCGTTAGTGAAATGTACGAGGTTATGTGTATCGACTTTGTTCACAGACGGGTCTAGTTGCCCCGAGCTGTTATCCGTCGCCACCCTCGATTCGCGGATCTATTCGAAAACAGCAGCCTCCGGTGGCCTGGATTGTATCCCGAACAAGCCCAGATCATTGTTAACTATCTGGTGGACAATGAATACCGCTCAGAGCGAATCACCGTTGGTTCCCACTTGATCCGCCAGCGTCTTGCCCTCCACGATGCGATCTACATTCACTCCACTGCTTTGCAGCACCATCTCCATGGCCTTAAGGGGCTCTGCGCTCTCGAGGTTGTGAGGATCGCCCTCGGTTTGCCCGTCATTTCCTTTCTTTGCTGCCTCACTCGCTACAGAGAGTGGGTTCGTCTCAACAGTTCCTGGTTCAGCCCGGTACTGCACTACTACATCCAACACCAGATGCCTGATGCCCCGGTTAGTGACCGAGAGGCATTCCGAGCTCTCGACTATATCACGGAGTACTCTCTTGTTGTTGCCCTTCTTGGGCCCCTATTCATCGCTTTTGACGAACTCGTCTAAGCCAGCCGTACAGGCCGTGGCTCGTTCCGTTCACTTACTGATTTACCCGCTGCCTCCTACTGGTAAGATATTGAACTCCTCAGATACGGATAGCGTGAATAGATTCTAACCTGATGACTGCTCTCAGTAACATCTCGTTAAAGGTGTTGGCGGTGTAAGTATCTGGCCTTCTTAGAATGACAGACCAGAGCCACACAAGGTTGATTTGATTAACTTGTAAGTCGATCCCGCATGATCTTCTCTTCTATCCATTATACTAACTTGCCATTTAGATTGGGACACTTGCTATTCGAGGTTGCACATAGGGCTGGTTGGCCGGAGAATAGGCCACCCCTGGCGAGGGGAGATCAACGATCGACACATTAATGTTCTCTAATGTAGCACCTAGAGGTGCTCTACCTTTTGACTGATGCGGTACATTATCTATGGTACCGAACTGGAGCCCGGGGCTGTCTCCGATATCCTGTATTTATCTAGATCATCACTCAACAGATCAAAGCATACAACCAGGTACAGAGCATAGGGCGAATTCAGTTCATATACTATCAAGGCGTCTCTCGTTTAAAACCCCGGCTGTTGGGATCCTATTCCGACCGTTTACAAAGTACTTAGAAAGCTGACTGTGGACCGTCAGCGTCTGAAGGGATGTAAGTAATACCTATTGCCTTTAGTCTAGATGAGCAATACTAACTGGCACTTGAGAGGAAGTGACTTACTGAAGACAGGGCCGATCCTAGCCCATAGTGACTATAAGTTAACAACTCCCCTCCTTGGCCAACTCCAGACATGGACGCAGGAGAGTTCTAGGAATGAAACTCGGAACAGTACAAGCTTCACTGGATTACAACACCTGTCACAAGAGAAGATCACTTGGCACGGAGATCGTTGATATAAAAAGTGTTAGGACAAAGATAAACGTGTTCCATACTCTGATGTAACTGGAGGCCGCGGTTAAGGACAGAAGGCGGCCATTTGGTAACTATGTGCCACCAACCTCATACCTGAACAATACGCCTACTTAATTATTACTAGAGACACACGACGATCACATCATGCAATCGCTACCGATAGCTTCAACATTCAAGACGAATCCCCTTTTCCGATATCAAGGCAAAATAGCTAAGCTTAGGATCAGTACCGAACGGAACTTGATACGAACGATCGACCGATAGCCGAAAGAAAAGACCTTACAAGCTGCGAGAGGATTTCCACGACGTTTCTCTGGCTCGCAGAAGGTCAGATGTCTATCGGATAGAGGACTTGAGCGCGGAAGCTTTATGTAACTCGCATGGGATCCGAGTGGCCTAATCATCTTATAGTGTAGGACCGCCATACAGCCGTGTAAGTCACAATCTTCTCCAAGCTCACATCTTTGTAGCGGATATGTGTATATATGGTTTCGTTTGTTGCGAAATTCATTAATTTAAAAGAATGATATAATGACACCCCGTCGAGTGCAAAGAATTAGGATTGTTGGCAGCAGAAAGATAGGGGAAATCTATCCTGACGGCACTTCGAAACACAGAGTCAGACTTCGCTCTAGTCAAACAGTTACAACGACTAAGCCGCCACCGGGATACTATTCCTCGGATTCGATAACCTGTGGAAGTAAACATCGCTAATAGCCATGCCTCTATTCGAGGTTGCTGATGCCCACACACGCGAAGCACCGCCAGGCTGTCCAACCGGCTACAAACAGTGTCAAGTGAGAGCTCTAGAGTCTCCAAAGCAAGAGACTAGACATTATCTCATAGTATTTGACTTTCATAGTACTTCAAGAGGCCAGAGTCAGGACATAGGGGATAAAAATCAAGTTTGAAAGTCCTCGTAAACTAGCTAACCTCACCATAGTTCTGTCGCGAATTCGAACCACGAACCCCGATCGCCAACACTCAAATAGGAAATGTTTAAGTAAACGGAAGAGAGACTGGACGGATATCACGATGTTCTCTGGGCGTGGGTAATGGCGATAGTGGCCTGTCAAAGGAAGGTTCTATTCATACACAAGGGAGGAAGGAGTCTACGACAACGCGTGAGGAAAAACATCTATACGTTTGGATGTAATTAGGATGTCACTGGAGGCGCAATGACTATTGAAGAGACAGTGCCAGCGGCCATTGTCACAATGCAGTGGTAAAGCTTGAACAGAAATAACGTGAATGTATGCAAGTGACAGAGGTAGAAATCAGTATTCAAAGTCAACATGCACAATGAGTAAAGGTGATGTGAAAGGGGACATTCTTTCAATTAGACTAGAGTACAAAGTGTGGGATGTTTCCCCATGGGATAAAAGCCAGGCCTCCCTTGCCTCCAAGATGAAATCAGTCAACATGATTTTTCATGCTACAACATCTCGGCCTGTGTAGGCATATGCACAATACTTCTTCCTGATTCGTGCTACTCTAGTCCGTTCCATGTCCCATAGTATTCTGGTTTCCCACTTCCGTCAACGACTTGCCCAGCAGTAAAGAGCTGTTCATGGCAGCTTCCCTGTTGCAGAGACGGGATGTCTACTGCGATTCGTCGTCATCGTCGTCATCGTCCTCGGAGTGGGAGTCCATGTTGGAGTCCTCAGTGACATCGGTTTCGTCGGTGTCGTCGGTGGCATCGGCGTCGGCAACGGCAGCCTCAAGCTCCTGGATTCGCAGCTTCATCATGACGATTCTGTCGATAAGGAAGTTTTCAAGGGTCATGCTGTACTGCCCATCCTCCATGACGGCATCGTGGTCTGCAAGAGTAAGAGTCTCGCCCTCCATCTGGGCCCTCTTTTGCATGTACGCAATGAACTCAGTCTCCTTGGGGCAGAAGTCGTATTTCAGCTTGGAAAGCGTGCTGACAATAACGTAGAAGTTGAGTTTGTCACCGGCTACCTTCAGGTAGTAGAATGAAAGACTCTTCAAGTTCAAGACGTCGTAACGAGCAGCGAACTCGTAAATCTTGAAATGATAGATGAAGAGATCACAGGCGTTCTCCATCGGACAGCCACCTGACACAACATCGGGGTGGGTGTAGTTAACCACGTCGTAGGTTTGGCTTTCAATGACGCTAATACAGCAGAAGGCCTGGTATGTATCCAGACGTTTGAAGAGATCGAGCTGATTGTGTCTGCATGTCCAATAGAGCAGAGGATAGTTGCGGAGAAGCGACCATTGCACAGCGAAGGCATAGTTCGCGGCTTTGAACACGCAGTACGTGTCTTGGACAACACCGGGACTAGATAGTAAGTATGTGAGACATAGAAAATAGAGAAAGGAATACATACGGCATGATGGGCGAGTACTCTTGATAGAGTGCGATACAAATGGGTTTTGATGTGACTGTATCGTAGGCGATGGGACCTTGCTCTGTTCCTTTCACATCAAGACTGTCAGTGTGTACAAGAAATCAAGGATATGAATGCCTTACGGAGATGTCTTGTCCTTCTCAGACGTGGTGAGGATAATCGATCTTGGTCGATCTTGGATGAGGAAGACGTTGGTGGGAGAGAAGAAGAAAGTGGGAAGAGGTGAGGTGAGAAATATTTAAGTACGTCAGTGACGATGTGGGCCCGTTTGTAGATGCGATGAGCCGTAGCACTGACAGCTGGCAGCCGCGTTTGAACAATGACAATGGTATAGAATAGGAGGGGGGCGCAGTCGATTACCTACGCCTGGCAGTGCCTTGGCCAGCAGACGCAGGCTGGCCAAGGCAGTGGTAGCCTCTAGTATCCATTCAAATATTCATCAAGGCTCTGACACCTTCTGTCAGTGTCATTAAAGTGTATTCAACGACTTGAGTTTTGAATACGGCTTGTCATGGCAGTCTAGATTGTCATGAGGGAGTAGCAGGACAGTGATTCACAGTCGTCACTCTCCACGTGTCCAATCACCTGCACCCCTTTTCGTTTGGACTCCTGATATATAGTTTCTATTTAGTATTGTATTCTAGTAGGATCTTAATTTTATGACGTTGTAGGTTTGTAACGATTATTCAAAAGGAGTGTCAAGATCGGTAGGCTTGTTGGGTGTTAGGGGTACCTAACCGTCCACTTCCATTATAGTGGATTTGATTAGCACAGTAAATTAGTTACAAGTCCCTTAGATGCTTAAAATATCAGGATAGAATGACTCTTCCTATTCTATAGGTCTATTGTAATGTAGGTTTAGGAATTGTAGTCCAGTCGCCCCTATTCCGGAGAACACTCGAATACTGGACTGATATCTGACGGCTGGTATTTCCAAGACTAGGCTTATCTAGAACATTTGATTGCAAAGCTATCTCGGAAAGAGCATTAGATGTACAGCCTAGCTAGGTCCTCGAATGTTTTCCACACATGCCAATGTCCTTGCTCCGCAAAGCCCTCATCGTCATCTTCTACCAGTAACAAAAGCCCGGTCAGTTCCAAGCCCGAAACTCCAGAATTTGCGTATTATTATCTAGTACTCTGTGTAGCTGACTGTCAGTTCTGTGTCTTCTTTCGTGTACAGCGTTGCTTAGCCCGGCGTCTTGCGCCCTAAACGGCACAGAGACGTTGCAAAGAACTTCCAGGTCGAGAGACAACCGACAGCTAAGTCTTCCCCTTCGGAATAAACCATGATACTTACCATTCATTTAAGCAGGCAATATTGCAGTCTCCTTCGACCATCAACTGGTCCCCCTATTCATCGGCATGTTACAAAACAAAATCCTTGTTGTGGCAAGACAATTATGTCTCCCAACGTTGGCAAAACATACACGCGTAAGCTCCAAAAGGAATCTGCGGACAAAGTTGACCGGTAGTAGTCAAGACTGATATACTCATCTGAGGACGGATACTACTCAGCGGACGTTCCCAAAGGACCAAGAGTCAACGCAGACAGATCTATCGTTAGCCGCAGCGAACATTACATGTTCATCCAGAGGGTGCTGAGCATATAAAGATCCTACCTCTTGAAGCTTGGGACTCCGTAGTTCTACCAATATATCGACCAGACTTTGTCGGACTTCGTAGGCATTGTCTTAGCCGTCCTAGGGCTTGTCGAAGCTCTTACAAGTAGGAAGCGGATACAGACTCCTTGGTCCGTACCTAAATATATGATGTCGAAAGACAAGAACCTCTATGCTGAAAAGTCTGTCGTCTAGGCGGATTTGAGTGTCACGAACTCGGAGCGAATAAGGTATTCCTCAAGGTTGAAGAGAAAGTCGACGGCAAATCCAGTGACTCGTGGCATTCGCAAGAGTCAAGTGGCGGTCCTATAACCAACTTGAATACAAACACTATAGTTTGTAGGATGAGCGAGAGCTTCCGGGCGACGAAATTCCAGGGATAATGGATCAAACAAGGCTTTCGGTTGTCTAAGCTCGAGGCAAGTTTGCGGACTCCGCTGTCGTTGATCTGGGCATGGGATCTGGTGATGCCGTTCACATTGATCTACTTGTATGACCCGTTAGTAAGGAGTCGTGCAACGATGATGTATGGATATTGTTATAACTTTGGCTTGTAACACTTGCCTGTTATTGTATTGAGGGAGACTTGACGTCGGATATACCAGCGAAGGTATCGGCTGCAAATGAACTTTCAACGTATAATTGACATATCATATGCAGCGGGCAAAGAAGGGTGTTTTCATGTTACTTGAGACCCGGAAGGTGCATAATGGAGGTATGGTGAAGCTGAAGTTTGACAGTGCCTGTGTAACGAATGACTCTGTTTGAAGACAATCACAACGGGGAGTCACACTTCCCGAGAACGTGTAGACACCTCTCCGTGATTTAACGTCTCAGTGTACTACATGAGAGGTTTGGTATTGATGGGTTGGTCGGTATTTGTGGGTGGTTGATGTAGATGATGGATCCAGGGGTCGTCGGTCTTCAGCACCCTATCTTTTGCAGTTTCTGATCGTTGGGCTTCCTAAACTCTATTTCAACCTCAGACTTCAACAATCAAAAAAGGCGTAATTGGTTTAGTGGTAAAATTCTCCGTTGCCATTCAAGCGACATCGGGGAGCCCTGGGTTCGATTCCCAGATTACGCATTTCTTTTTCCTCCTTTCTACACTTAATTTCCTTTTCTCCACTTCCTCTTTTTTGGAAACCCTGACCAAGACTGGATTCGGATGAGGTTGAGGTATCGATACAGGGTAAGCTACTGGCTGGCAAGTGACGTCTTTATTTCTACGGAGAGTCTATGCAAACAGTGGTGCACATTTCATTCATATTTAGTTTTGGTATGAAATATACCTAGTTTGCTTCTGTTTTATAGAATAAAGTCCCTTGCTAAATTTTTCGATCACTGTGTTAGATAAGTAACAGAATAAGACATCTCTTCGAAACAACGATCTTTATAGTGGTGGTTGATGTGACATATGTACGGAGTATTTTTACCATACAGAGTGGGCACCCTGGACCGACGAGGAAGACGAGGAAAACAAGGGACTTCAATGTAGTGTGCTACTGATCTTGGTATTCTACGAGCGTATTCGTAGACTGGGGTTGTTTGAAACAATAGTAGTTCTCTTAGGCCTACTTCTCTTGTTGTAAGGTGTCAGAAGGACTTTCCTTCGCAGGATATGGATAGCTAACACCTTAATAACCTTGACAATCTATTAGTAACGCCTCTGTCCTTTATTCTAGTGTAAAAATGACGCGAGAAGCCCGGAGCCACTTACGAATATTGCAGATGATCGAGCAGAGTATGTTGAAACCGTCTGGTCTGCACTTGACTCCTGGATGTTAGGTACCACTCGACGGACCAGAATCCCATCTTCTACCGATGTAGAGTATAATATCGAGTTCGAGATGTCGATGAACAAGAAGATCACAAGACAGTAGGGGACACAGTCGGGGCTTTGCCACGAGGCGAGATTATGTCGATCTGGTGTAGAGCTAGACTTGTTTGGTCAAGGAAATGCCAGGAATAAGAATGCAGACTATAACGAAATACCAATACAAGACTAGGTCGAGTTCGATGTTCTCCTATTGTTCTCCTACTGCTTTCTAGCAAACTGCCTATACTGGAGATAAGTCAACTGACATGCCCTTTACAGCACCTCTGTCCTGACTTACATGACTATACAGTAAACAACGCGATGAACGTCCGAACAGAAGATGATGTGAGAGATTGCAGAGTGCTGCTAGGCGAGTGGAGATTCACTCGATTTTTATTCGGGGGTGTTGTGAGGGAAGAATGAATTGGAGCAAAGCTGGAGACAACGAATTGCTCGAAGCTGGCACTTAAGACAAAAGTTCAAATCCTTGCAAGATATTCGAATAGTGCTGATCAACATATTTGACTCATCAGACAAGTGGTAGAAGTAAATATTATTGAAGTGACGGAATTTCATTGTGCGATATAATCCCAGAGAACAGGAATTACACTGTGACATAAATTCAGGGGACCAGCCCAAAAACTAAAGTTAGGAGTAGATCACTTGGCCAGCCTATTCCAAACATCCTATGCCCCACTGGACCTTTACTTGGCCGCGGAAAAAAAGTAGCTGGCTTTCCTTTGATTTTTTTCAAAGTCCAATCACCCGAAATCAACGCAAGTTTGTAATACTATCGTGTGTCATTCACTCTGAACTGGCACTAACTATCATTTACAGCTCGAACAATCACCAAGCACGTGTCTACAATACTTTGACAAGGGGCCAATAACACGAAGGGCATACATGTCCACATGGAGCCCACGATGGAACTTCAACCCAGCGAGTGGTGAGTGTCACTGATAATAATACATGGCACTTTGGGACACTCACTGACTCTTCTCAGGGCATTGAACTACAAGGTCATATGGGAAAGCGGCCATGTATTCGTTCCCCGCGAAGCTGTCACTGAGCATGAGGAGTTTGAGCAGCTTTTCGAAATACAGGAACCGAACATCGCTTGTCTCCACGTTGGCCCTGGATGCCCTTGTATTGCTCAGATTCTAGTCGTCTTTCTTCTCAGCGGAAAATACGAGAAAAACCTTACCACCGAACATGTCTCTGACGAGGATGAACGTGAAGAAGGCGATTTCCACAGATTCAGTATTGCTGTGGAGATATATCGCCGTGCGATGCTATGGAGGCTCCCCACGCTCGTCCAACTCGCGAACGATGCGTTCAACGAGGCAGCCGACTGCCTTGATTTCGCCCAAATCATCCTGCATCTTACTTCTGAAACTTGGATTCTGGGTGGCGAGGACAAGTACTACGCCCTAGCTAAACTCATCGTTGACAGAGCTGGAGAGATCAGGGAGGGTGAGCTGGAAGAAGAGGGTGTCGAAGGACTGCAAGTCACCTGGGATGCGAGTTCATACGTATCTGATCTCCTTGTTTCTGGTCTGCTGATGCAGAGAGAGAAGATCAAGGCAGCGATGAGACTTATCGAGTCCCTCACGGAAGAAGAAGAAGAAGAAGAAGAAGAAGAAGAAGAAGAAGAAGAAGAAGAAGAAGAAGAAGAAGAAGAAGAGTGATAGCAAGGGCCATATTACAATGGCTGGAGGAAGGTACACTTATCCAGAAGGGTATTCAAAGGCCATGTAAATAGCATTCAGACATGGGCTTGATGGCGGTTTCAGTCCGGGGCAGTTTGTACTTACAACAAGACTCACGTGACTTTGAATGTGGCTTTGAACCAATCAGTCGAGCGGGCTTTATGTCCGTATTTGTGTCCATGTCCATGTCTGACGACTCGATTACTCCGCATCAAAGTCAATAGAGACATTTACAACATCCACCAAGAATACCTCTTCATCATGACTCTTACTCACACTGTTCTTTTCCAATTCAAGTCGGATGTTGATTCATCTCAAATCAAAGAGGTGCGCTTAACAATCCATGCCGTGTAACGCAAACCAACTAACAATCCCCCCTTGTCCAGATTTACGATTCTTTTATTGCTCTCAAAGACCAATGCATCCATCCTACAAGCAACAGTCCGTACATCGTTTCACTTGTAGGCGGCAAAGACAACTCTCCAGAGGGAATGCAGGTAAGACCGCCCCCAGGACATTGCTTGGAATAAGAAGACACTGGGCTAACTAGATGGACTATAGAACGGGCTGACCCATGGATTCGTCGCCATCTTCAACTCTGAAGAGGATCGAGACTACTATGTCAAGTCGGACCCAGCTCATCAAGCCTTTGTTGCCAAAGTGGGAAGTGTCCTCGAAAAGGCCACTATCATTGACTTTACGAACGGAGTTTATTGAGGTCGACTTAGAAGTTTGACTTGGGGATCTCTGTCATGTCTTTGTGCTTGGGCTCGCCATTAGTAAAGACTGGCTTTCAAGTATATCATGCACTTGTTGTAGGGAATAGAAAATGCCTTGAAAAACCGACAGAGGCCATAGAAAGAAAGTGTAGCAACACTGTGATGCTCTCGGCCGGCCCTAAGTCGACTTGGAAGCTCATGTGAACCTTCCCAATATTGTCTCTTGTATTAATCGTATCATTAATCCTACCAAAAGGCCCGAAGAGTTTCCTCGAGACCTTTGGGCCAATCAAACGAAGTATATTCAAGCGTGCACGCTCTTGGTCGTGGAAGGATGGGTCGGGTAGGTATTTCGGATTTTGGTATTGCTGCATAGTCTGAGTCTATTGACAGATGGTAGTACGAATAGTCGAATTCGAGCTGCGAATTGTATGGGATACATTCGTATATTAGTCTGGGCCAGTCGAGGCTTTCCACAGAATGTTGTTTTGCTCCAATGGCCCGCCACCACAGTTTGACCGCCAGCAAGGAGACTTGATGCAAGCGGTGGCTTCGTCTTCTCATTCTTAACTCAGAGACCTCTGACCTCAATTCTTCGACTCAGATAAGCGAGCGATGGTACATGACTGGATTGGGAGCAAATTCCTAGGAGAATGAGATAGTGTTAGCCGGCTTCACGGATTCAGGGGTAAGGAGCTAACTAGAAGATCAGCCAAATCTGAGAGAGACTGTTAGTTGTTGGCAAATGTCCTAGAGGATCGCTTGACAAGATCATGAGTTTGCATTGCCTAGCAATAGATCGCTGCTTTCTCTTGTTGTGGATGACTTCCTTCCCCTGGCTTCTGCGGGATCGTCGATAGGCCGCCGTCGACAATGAACGCCACAATAGCAAGTAAAGAGGTGTCGGAATAGTTTTCCTAGATAGAGAAGAAGCCTAGCTTCATCATAGTATGTTGTAACCGAATTTCAAGTTTCTGTGGATGGTTGTACGGCCTTTTGTGTGTCATCAGTGTGCATGTAACTGTAACATGGACATAAGCTCACCCCTTCAGCCCCCACTTCTGCAAAAGTCCGCTAATAGATGACCCCTGATTTCAATGTTCTACTTGTGTAACTTGTCAACCTTTGAATTCCCTCAGTCAGCCAAACAAGCCAGCCAAACAACTCAGTCACAATGGGACCAAACGAATAAACAACAAAACGAAAGCACGATCTATACTGGCTGAAAGCTCGTAGTTGACCGCCGAAACTTCAGATGATTCCGCATTCGAAACACTGGGGGATATCTCTGCTGAGCGTTGCCGAATCACGACAAAACCGCCACTTACTGGAAATGTATCATCGTATTAACTATTGGCCCTGTTGAGGAGGAGGCCTACAATGTAAGTTTATCACAAGAATACCGACCCTTGCCAAGAGCGTCTAAGAAGCCTATCCGGTGTCCGGTGTACGACGAACTATCGACTTCTGGCCAAGATCTCGTTCCTCAGTTTGAACCTTTAAAACCTTGCAGAGAAACAGCTACTAGGTTACATGATGTCTGAAACGATACAAGTAGCTAACAAACTTTTCTTCTAGGCTCTCCGTTTCTCCTGGCGGCAAAGCTGCACCACGATCGCTCGAACCTACCCCTGAGACTGTGAGTCACTCGAAACGACCAAAGACATTCCGACATTACTCAACTCCGATTTCTGATATATGGAGAGAGGAGACCGGGGTCATATCAAAGTCAACAAGGTTGAGCGCCGTGTGTAGTCAGATTGGTTCTGTGCCCCTTCTTTGGCCGCCCTTTGCTATCCCCCCACGACAATTAATTCTTCTTTTCTAAAACCTATCTACCATGGTACATGACCTCCTGAAATAGCTGGTAGATATGGTGAAATAGTCTTTGAGCACAGCTAGCAGGTATCTGGCTTCAGTTTCAAGAAGGAAACTTCACTCATCAGTCTAGAACGACGAAGACTAACTCGAGGATGAGACAGATGCACTAGATCCCAGTATCTACTAGATCGAAAGAGACTATTACCTTCAATTCTGGCTTTGAAGGTTACAGCGCTTAGTCGTCCTGCCACAGCCGATTACGAAACGCAAGAGACTCCGAATCGACGAATAGTGGATTGGAATACCGGTCGCAAGAGAACGCTATGGATTTTATAGACGGTTAACGACCATGAATATACGGCCAATTACAATGCATAGACAAGATAATGGCACCACATATCGAATGGTTTATGGGACTACACTGATAAGAGAAATCCAGTATGAACTAGACGTGAAACCCAACAAGGAGCGGGCGACAGCTTCATCTTCTAGGAATGCTATCAGTTGAGTTTAGCCATACTAGTAACAAAGAAGAGTCTAGTTCAGCCTATGAACGCTACGATAAGAATCGTGTAGGTTCTGTGACAAGAAAGGACTTGTCGGTCGAATAACGGTCGACGGAGGGAATGAACTATCAGTCTTCCATCAAGGCGTGCACGAGAATACACCTTATTCAACACGAGTGATAAGAGTAGGTAGTTAGTAATTACTTCTGTTTGATCTACTGGTGTAACAATATCCATCTCTAGTTGTGACGAGGAATAATGTCACGGTCGAGTGACCTGGACATGGCAAATCACTAATACCTCCTTTTCTAATTGTAATCTAGAAACGACTGTCTATAATAGGAAGAACCTGTGCTCTCTATATTGTAGTATCCCGTAGGAAGGTCTAGGTACACAGCATATCCCCTGGAAGGGTCAGTCAGAGCTGTACAAGACGAGTGTCACCGCCCCCAGTGCTCGCAGTCCCAGGCACCATACCCCTGTAGGACTTTTGTCTGTGACACGTTTGAGAAACCTGCTCAGGGTACACGTGATTCAGAGTGTTGATGGTTGAGGTACGTGACTAATCCCCCCTCTCCAGGGAAACCCCGCCTATAAAATGGCGCTTCTAGATCTCTCGTCTTTCCCAACAACATCCGCTCACATCGTTTCATCACACACAAGATGCAGCGTCACATTCCCGCCTCCTGGCGGGTCGTCAACCTTGACTGGTAAGTAACTCATTCTATCTAACCACTGTTACTGTCTAGCAGAATCTAACGATAACTCCAATAGCCTCGAGCATCTCAAGGTGATGGACCGTCCCAATGTCGCCCAAGTGACCGAGACTGCATCCAGTCTCACCAAGCTCCTCCGGAATCCGGTTTGGGTTCCTTACCATGCCAAGCCCGCCCTGATTGAGAGTGCCCGCAAGAAGGGGTAAGACTATCGTACTTTATTTGTCTAAAAATCACTAACTTGTTTCAAAAGAGCCCACGGTGCCTTTGCCAAGCTTCCTGAAAACATCCTTGACAAGATCGTTAGCAAGCTTGATCTTGAAAAGGACGGCGTCACTATTCTGTGCCTTGGTATGACTAATTCCTTCTTCTTCCGCTTCCTTGGATCCAAGATGCAGCAAGTACTCCATCTCGATGCGGGACCATGGCGAGGTCAGCGTCTTGTATTTGCTGGTGCTTGGGCCCCGGGCATTCCAGAAGGAGCCGGTACTCCCGAAGAAGAGCAAGACTGGTTTTCTCGTCGTATCCAGACTCTACATGAGCTTCACACTTACCCTGTGACCCTTGGTCGGGCTATGCCCATGACCCCCTACTATGCTCCCGAAGTCTTCATGCACCCCGGGCCTCGTTCCAACCGTGTCATTGACCTCATGAACCGGGATCTCTCGAGCACTACCGAGGACAAAGATGCTTACTTTCGTATGATCGAGACCTTCATGACAGAGCCGGAGCACCTCTCCGAGATTCAGAGAGTACAAGTTCTGCGAAACCTCGACACCAAGGAGTACGTCCGCGCTGATGTTCTCATGGATCTCCACGATAATCCTGAGCGCTACCTGCCATGGAACGATGGAGCAGCTCTAAAACAGGGTGCCCGCCTCAACCAACCTTACCATCTTGGCCATGCTCTCATGGCATTTATAACCTACGTCGGTGACTTTAGCTAGAAGCCTCAAGGCAAGGCGTGGTTCACCAGTCGTTATGACGTTTCCCCCGCCGTGACCGTCGAGGGTGATGATGCCTGGGCCGATGTCACGGGAAAGGCAATTTTCAAACTCCATGGGTACCCGATTAACCATTACATGTGGAGAAACTCGCTTGAAATCGAGCGTCCTCTTATTAGGGTCCAACCGATTCGTTTCTTCACGCGCATGGCGGCTATGGAGCGAGCCCGTGTCCTCAGCGAGGAAGTTGCAGCTCAATACGAAGCAGACGGTGCTGCCAGCCCGGCTCCCCCAACTAACCCGTTTGCTGATGACGCCGAACTCGACATCGATTTCAGTATCGACTTATCCTCTGATGGTGACTCTGAGAAGTACCCAGAGACTGACTCCAACAGTGGCTCCGACCTCGACCACAACTAAACTCTCTATCACCCACCAAATTCCACCAACCTTATGTCACCAACTATCATGGGACAGTCTGGTGATGACATCTCTTTTCATATCTGATTTTTGAACAAACGTTGCGAGGATGATTCAAGGCTACGTTTGATATCCCACTCAACAAGTATTTGATGCCTCCATTGACAGCAGCCACAACGATGGCACTTTCTTTTATTTTGGAATCAAGGGATCATACTGTCAAGGTCGGCCAACTGTTCTAGTGCTTTGTGTTTACTCCATGGTAGTAAGGTAACTACATCCCTGACAGACATCACTACACTTGTACTAACTGATTTACCAGAATGAAGACATTGCAGTCAGCGACCCAAGCAGTGAGGATGCCTGTTCTATCCTGACAAAGGTTAATATCCTTCAAGGTCAGCGGCTAGGGAAGCTACGCTGAATATTGTATTGGGGACACGTTATCAGGGAACCGGGACCCTATATTAGCAGCCCGGATGGCTAAGCTACATACCAGAACATGATAAATTATCAAATGGGATGTTAGAGTAATGCAAATATCAATGAAACAATGGGAAAACCTCTTCATGTCTTCTGATATTATGAATAAGTAACCTGATATGACCAGCCAGCAATGCACTGCCTCCCTTTCCAGACATCTATCGTAAACCTGAAAGGCGAATGATCTCTATCAAAATGCTCCTATCCTACATTTTCTATTGTAGGGGAAATTCATTGCTATACATAGCTGTATACCAGTCAAGCTCACACCAATGGTTCTCATAATTTAGATAGGATGTTGCCTTGCACACGTTCTTAAAGGGCGATGGCTGTAGTATAACTTTGAAAACACCACGAAATTTATGAAGCATATTACTTATCATGATGGCATCCCGAACGTATTCTTTACACCTCAACTATTATCTGATCGAGCCAGTGTCACAGGGGAACCATGTGGTACAATGTATGGGTCATGAAGGCGTAGGAGGTGTTCCTGAAATACTCTTTCTTAAGATCTAGTTATTGCCAAGTACGAGGAAAGGATAACAGTTTCCATCACGACAGAGTATTCATCACCATACCGTATTTGAAGAGGCAAGTGCTATCAAGTCCTTTGATTTACTGTCATCTTGCTACCAACTATCCATCACACAATTTCTTCATTCTTCGCCCAGGTAGCGTAAGGTATTAACAAGATGATTAGAACCAGTTTCTCTCTTCTGAAAACGCTGTACGCATCATCCTTAAGATGTCAACGGCTTGGTTTCCTGTTACAATATCAACGCCCGGTGACTTCAGACTCCACCCTGGTAGAGGTTGTTATCGTAGACCTCGAGGACGCGCTCCGCAGTCATCCAAGGTACCATGTACTCGGTCTCGAGACGGTTGGGCCAGTTCTCGGCCTCACTAGCAGTGACGCCGGTCTCAGCGAACCGCTTGATCTTGTGACGAGCAGACCAGATGGCGACCTTTTGATTCATTATTAGCATGTTCTTAGCTGACATGTTGCTAGATGCGTTGACTTACACGCCAGTTGTGATCCATGACTCGGTTTCGCTCACTCACGTCATAGTGGTGAAGGAGAGTGACGTTACGATCCTCTTCGAAAGCGTAGTAGCGGAAGACGTTGACATCCTCAGGCTCGATTTCGATGCCGTTGCCGTCTACCCAGATGCCGCTGATGATCTTGTCCTCTTCGTCGAAGTGAAGGAAGAGATAGGCGTTGTCATATCTGAGACGATTGTCACGGCCATTGTCATAAAGACCAGGGACAGGCTCGAGATCATGCCTGAGGAAGCCGACATGGATGGAACGGTCATCGAAGGTGGCAGCCCGAAGAATAGGCTTAGCATGGATAGAACAGTTGCTGTTCCAGAGGAAGAAGACGGCAGAAAGAAAGTACTGGAAGTCTCCCTGAGTGGGACAGAAAGACTGGGCAGAGGTTTGATACTTCTTGACGAGCTTGTTCAGGTCCGCAGCAATCTGGGCGATCTCGGACGGGGCCAGATGCTGGGCACGCTCGATAAGAGACTGGGCAGCACGCTGGGTAACGTAGTGGCGAGATTGGTAGATAGCTTTCATACTGAGTTCCACTCGAGGACCAGGAAGAGTGGCGGGGTACACGCAGGTTGCAATCATGGCAATGAGGACAACGAGGGGGAAGGGCACGCTGTGCCTGGCCAGCTCTCCGCCGGCAGTTTGAGACATAGTGCGTTTGTTGATCTCGAGGCTGTTTGCTGGTATTTCGAAGTTTGGTGATTCACTGTTTGGGTGGGAGAATAACAAATG
>QRAA01000470.1:0-33187 GCA_003670145.1 Fusarium subtropicale
ACATACGACCAAAGGTAGTGGAAAATACGGGATCCCGTCCGCTCTCCCATTGTCAAGCCACTAACCGGCGGATTAGTAGTTGGGTCGGTGACGACCAGCGAATCCCCGCTGTTGTATGTTTTTGTCGGTCTTGACGGACAGCCTTGGTTTTTTGACAATCGACAGGCTGTTCTGAAATGGTAAGCAATATGTCCGTTGAAGATTGATGCATGAAGTCCTTGGCTCGGCTCTACCGTGATTCAATCTGTTACGTCCGCAATAGTGGACAGCAATAACCAGCATAGTGCAAAATATTATAAAAATATTCTATAGAATGCTCCTTCACTGGACATGTTACTACAATGTTACAATATATTACAGTCTTATCTATGCAAGCCATCAAACTTGGATTCCTGATTGCAAGTATGTATCCGAAATCATATCTCACTAAGACCTATGGTACAAGCACCATAACATGTCAATCAACTCCGTGTGATCTGCAAGTAATCTCCCTTCTGCTCAATATAGGGGCGACTTTGTTGTTGTAATCACAAGGCAAGCCTCGACACCGCCCTGAGAGCGTTGTTGGTGAGACCCTAAAATCCTAGAGTCAGCATGTGCTATGTTACTCGTAAGAATGCCACCTTCTGCTTCCCACAGTGCTGATGTTCACAACATTTCGAATGGATGTTCGCCCTGCCACTACTGAGGAGGCGTTAACAGTTTAATGCATGTTTCTGTCGAGAACATGCGCCAAGCCAATTCTCGAGTACCACCGGCAAAGGAGGTCCGTAGCAGCTACAGAATGGGCCAGTTTCAGCGAGCTATGCCTAGTGTACCTTAAAGCCATTGTCCATAAACGTGTGCCCTCGTTTCTGACTATATCTTACATAGGAGATAAAGGGAGCAATCTCCACGAATCTGGGCAATATGCCCCGAGATACCCACTACAATTTCAAGAATTATTCAATTCCACAAGTCAGGTGTATGCTTTATTACTGGCGCTACTTGGGTCTTTATCTAGGTATAGGTCGTTGGTCCAGTTTAGTCATAACCTGTTTGAGAATTACGAAGTCGATATATTAATCATCCTTAGGATGCAGAACTACGCTGTAGAAACAGCGTGTTGTTCCAACTATCATCATTCCACCCTAAATTGACAATAATAGACGCTTGTTTCCCTGCAGCAGACCAGATTTTACCGCTCAACTGCACCGTAATGGTATCAGCAGCTGCAAACGTGATATCGCTGTGATACTCAAGAGACAATGGGTCCTGAATCGAAGGCCCGGCGAACGTCAAAGTAGTGTTCATCGCGTTATTTTCAGTACTGGTCTCGCTTCCAATGTTCCGTATTGTCATTGTTACACTCTTGTTGGTCGTCTGCATAGTAGCGGTTCCCGCAGTTCCATCGACGGAAGCAGAGGCGAACGTGTACTCGTCGTAGAAAAGAGCACTATCCTCTGGCCCAGTTGAGAACTGAAAATCGAGTGTCTGGATAACAGTTACGACCGAGCCCGTATTTGCGACAGTGAGAGATATGGTCTGGGTGTTTTGTGAAGAGTCCACAGATGTTGGGTTTAGGCTGACGTCTATCGGACAATCGGGCATGTTGACGCTGTCTGCCCATGCCTTACCTTTTGTATTGAGCCATTCTTCGACAGGAGTGGGCGGTGCGGGCTGTTTCGACTGCCAGTAGAAAAGGGCAATAATAACGATGACTGCAAGACTGTTTGAATAAGTCAGAATGCAATATCTCCAAGATTCCGATGAAGGGATGACTTACAAGGCGAGTACGGGGCCTGCTGCTGCAAACGCAGTGCAGCAAAATGCTACTGCAGAACCTATGCCCGCTGCTGCTGTACTTGCTCCGAATATGGTTGCGACCGCCCACGCGGCCCCAAGCTGTGCTCAAATTAGAAGGGGTCTCCAGATAGGAGAAACGGAATGATGAGGAATAGCTTACAACAATGATAACTCCCCCAAGGCCTCCCTCTATAGCGGCCAAGACAGTTTGGATGATTGAGAAAATCTTCTGGCCTTCACTCATGGACGACCAATTCTCGATTAACTGCCAAGTCATAAAGATGACTACAGCAACAGCGACCATGTAACCGAGCCAAGCCAGCACTGTTCGCGCAATATTGAAACCCTGACGCCACTTGATCACACTTGAAGCATTCTTCATCAGACTTTGCAAGTCGTCATCGCCTGCATTCGCTGCTTGACCAAGATTATCCATCTCCACCACGACCCGAGTGTTCCTATCGACAAAGTTCTGTTTGAACAACTTCGGGTTCAGGGAACCCCCCCCTTCGGCGCTCGAGTCTAGGATCATTGCTTTGGTGGTCATTGTGCGACCTAGATAGCCGTCCAGGGTTCGGGCGATCATCATCTGACTCGTATTAGAGTAGAGACCGTTTCCAAAGCGCAAATATGCTTCCCAAGCGTCAGTGCCGAATTCCAAAAGTTGCAGGCAGCTTGCCACAACTGTTGTAACCATGAGACCTCGATCGGCCGTGTCACTATCGCTCCACTGGCCACTCAGATTATTCGCAGCGAAGTATAGGGCCATGATTCCCACGACACCCCATAGAGCTCTTTTGCCCCCTTCTGATATTCTTTCTTTGCGGCCTGGAACAGGTATCTGCTGCTCAATCGTCGTGTTTACGGCCGCGGCCACCCTTGCAGAGCCTCGCAAGTAGTTGTAGATGTTTTTGGCACCCTTCTTAATTGCGTTGCCTGCCATACACAAGGCGTCGATGAAATTGGGAAGTGAGCCCGAGAATTCGAGAAATAACTGTTGCATCTTCAACTCAGCACTCTGCGCAGCCCAAGACGAGTCCTTCGCTTCCGCAGTAGCTATATCTTGCATTATGTTGTCCAGAATCTCATTTGTGAGTTGGGGGTCCTTCGATATAAGTCCCAGGAGCAATTCTTGAATCAGCTCGGAAAGCCACTGTGATTCGACTACCCTGACCCTCTCATCGACGATTTGACTGATGCCCCAGAACTGCTGGCTCCAACTTTCATTCCTCACGGAGGCAAGGACCTTCAAGGATAGAAGATTGGCGTTTGTGTCGGTAATAGTGATAGTCTTGGACGGTGCAGTTCCGCCCGTTGGCGTACTGGGCGGGTCGGAGGACGGGTCCCCAGTTGCTGTTGTAACTTGTGCTACTGGTGGAGTTGAATTTGCAGGCTGTGTAGATGGAGCCGATGTGCCTGTAGAGGGCGGAGGTGGTAGTGGAAGTGGCGGTAGAGAAGACTGTGACAAGTCCCTAGTCTTGAGGTGTCCATTGTCCAAAGCATCCATAACTACCGAATTTGTAAGCAGGTATTGAGACTCATCATGTAGGGAACTTACTACTGCAGATCTTGGTCAATTGGGCAGTTCCCTAGTTTATGATATTAGCTCCTAGCATCTAGATGAGTCTCAAATGGAGGAGAGAACTTACTGTTTGTGCGTCTGCGTTCTGCAATTCTGCAAACAACCTCGAATCACTGACGATCTTTTCGTATAAAAGATCTGACCAGATGGTTCCGTCACTTCCAGTGCCTCCGCTCCAAAGCGTCTTGACCAGATCGTAGTTGTCTCTCGTGACCCAGCGCTGGACTGCTCTGTCAAGTATTTTGTAATTTGGGTCTGATGCAAGACATCCTGAACCCTTGCCACTCCACCAGTAGTTGATTCTTTTAATTTCTTTGTTGGTAAAGCGATACTGAGTTCCGATATTGGCATCATTGGTAGTCATCATCTGGCAAATATATGCCGGTGCATATTGAGTCTTGATCCACGTGGAAACATTGGTGTCCAGTTGGGCACCTAGAGATGGGTCCAAACCGTCCGGTTGTGCTGTCATTCCAAAGAACATTTCGCGGTCAAGTGAGTTCATGTGGTACTTCATGACCTGGGTCATCATAGTCTGTACGTTTTGGTTCATGACGGGCGCGTTGTAAGGCAGATTTACTAGAGCATCAAGCTGTGTGGCAGAGTCTTGATGTTGCGCTAGAAATGCGGTGATCGCACTAGGACTATCATTTATGAGCGGCGGGGCAGCCTCGGAGTTGACAGGCATAATGGATTGCTCAACATCCAGTTGAAATGCATCCATTCCAGTTGTAAAAGCCGGTGGAGGCGATGAGAGTGGTATGGGGTGCCAGACAAGAGTCGACGAAGATTGACTTGTTATAGCCAGTGCTGCACCACGATTGCCATCTGCCTCCGGGTCATACGGGAAAATGACGCCAGTGAGAGTCTCACCACTGGTCGAGATCACGATTTGAATGGCTTTGTAGAGCTTTTCAATAGAAAAGCTTTGCGCCATGCCAAGTAGCTGGGTGAAGTGAAGGTTTTCCCCAGGCAACGGCGTGTCATCGCTGGGGTCTGGTCTCGATTTCCATGTCTGATACTCGTCAGAGCAGTTAATGATCATCTCAGGAGTCTCAAGTTCGTATGTGTGAACCTCTTCCTGATCCTTGTTGTAAGTTATTGTGCATGTATAAATGTCTCCAAAGTTGGAGACATCAATTTTGCTTGTGTCAGGAAATTCTTTCGTCACTGACTCTTTCATAGCAATTTTGATCAACTCAAACTCCTCGACTTGCATCTGTGGCCAAGAAGAATGATAGTCCGCATTTGTTGGAAGCAGTAGAGTTCCGCACGAGAGTACACAGTTTGGAGAGACTCCAGGTGCAGCAGGATTGGGATCGTACAACAATGGATAAGTATAGTCATAGAGATATGGGGGGTTGGTTGAAACAGGAGTAGCTGAAGCCATTTGCATTGTTACTGCAGGTGAGGCCTTTTCCAAGCTGATTGAATTCGGCTCACTCTTTTTCGTGTCTTTGTTCGCTGAAGCTGGAAGAACTGAGGGATCCATCGTAGATGCTGCATTAAGAACGAAAGGAGTGACGTTCTGTGCTTTAAGAGATGCCCCATCACCTTCGGAGGATTGGTCCTCAGTATGAACTAGAAAGCCAGAGGCACGATTACCAGAGCTCACAAACTCACAGTGAGCATGCTCCCAGGTCGTGTCAGGTAGCTGTCGGGTCCAAGCAAGAACGGCTCCAGTCATGTCTACTTGAGGCACCCTGGCACCATCGATGTACAGGATTCCAGAATGCAATTCGACAGTTCCTATGGGAGTGTTCTGGTCACGATGCCTCATAGAGTATGCCTTGCGAATATCCCGGCTCAGAATTCGGTGACCATTGACTTGTCTCCCCCCGTATGCCAGGGGACTCGAAGAGTTTGCTTCCTGAGCCAGGCGGTCTACCACTGTTCCTGCTCCGAAACGAGCGAACAGGGGCTTGAGATCTGCCAAGCTTTGAAGCATTTGAAGCCTCTCTCGTTGCGGAATAGCCTGAAGCTGTTTGGCAATCGCTGCCGCCGTGATCTCCGGATAGTTGAGCGCCACCAGGTAACCATTAGCATGATAACTTCTAAGACCTTGTCTTAAGTGCACGCCATAGACTGAGGTGATGGTGCTTGGAACCGACGAAATATTCGTGATGGTTTCCAAATCGTACCCCGTCTTCTCAGAGTTCAAACGCAGCAGCTGATGCCCGACTCTAAGTGTACCAACGTCCAACCACGGGTTCTCTGCCCGCGCACGTGACGGGTCAATAGCACGGATACCCGTTGTCGTATGGAACGGATGGCCAGAGGTAAAGAAAGCACCTCTGCCATTGAAACCATAAAGAGTCCCAGGGGCAGCACTCTGAACAATCTCGTCACTGCAGAGACCCCATTGATCCTGAGCCCCAGCGCGTGTCAGTATGACATCGTTCTCGCGCAGTGCTTCTATTGCCACAGAACCGTTGGAAGTCTCCACCAATGTTCCAGGGACGAAGCAGCTCCCGCTTGGGCCGTAATCATCATGGACCAAGACGTTGTTGAACGAGAGGCCACTTTTCAGGAAAGGCGCCTTCTCATTTGCGAGGTACCAATTGACAAGGTCTGTCCCATAGGTTGTAGTACGTTCCGTATCGGGAAGTATCCGCCTGTTTGTCTCAATTGTGCCACTTTTGGTGGTCGTCACGTTTTGTGCAGCCGCGGCTACGATACCACTTGTCCAGAAGTTGCTCATACTGTCATCGGTGACTGTGATCATCCACTGGTTCCAAAGTGTGTAGCTTACAGTGTGATAAAAGGACACATCGGCGCCGTCAAAGATAGTCTTAGTCGTGATCATCATCTCAATGTCTTCCGGGGTAGTTGGTACGGTTGTCATTGTCTCGGGGGTGAGCAAGTTATCGTCTTGCATAGCAAGAGCATAGTCCTGGATGGTTGCATTGGCTTTTCCAGTGGGAGAAAACGTAGAACTCGGAAGATATGACAGGATCAAAATGTCCATCTTCGATGCGCTGAGGCCGCTGACTTTCGACGCGAAGTCTACACTCTCAATTGGAGCAGTAGGCAGCGGATGGTTCTTCTTCCACGCTTTCATAAGGGCAACGCCTTGACTCTCGGTCGTCTTCTTATTCAAAGTAAAACCTGGTCCTTGATTGAAGTATTCATAAACAAAAAGACATGTCATTCCGAAGTGAAGGTCGCCACGGGGCCCGAAGGGGTTGAATTTTGGGTCAATGATGAGATTCTTGTAGGCTTCAACCAGAAGTGGTATTTTCCCAAGAACTTTCATTGAGTCTAAGCCGTCAGCCTTGAGTTGAGCATTGATGTGATCTGCCAATACGCAAGGCATGATTTTGTCAAAGCTTTCCTCCGGGACCTTGCTAGCAATATCCTAATGTTATATGAGTTCAGGAATCCCAAATATTCAGGTGGAGGAGCATACGTAATCCGACATATCGTTGAAGCCATAGCTTAGATCCAGCTTGGCAATATGAGCAGCTATGGCCGCATTTCCCATATGCTCAATTGTCTCCGTTAGATCGCACCCATCGAAAGTGCAGGTCTGTCGGCTGGGCTTAGGATTGGTAAAGTGAGCCTGAAGACTAGACATTGATGGTGTCGAAAGGAAGGCAGACTGCAATGTCGTAGTGACTGCATCTTGGTCCAATACAGTGACACGTCCGAGGCTGTCTAGAAGGCGCTGGGCTAGGGGGCTAAAAGCCTTACAGGCGACATCAGCCGAGGTTGGCATATTGAAGGTGGTAACTTGGTATTTGTAGTGTAAAATTTAGTGAGGTTATACGCGACTGCAGTCAGCGGAAATACGAGAAAGATGGTCGTATTGGAGGTTCATATACATGTTTTTGAACATGGTCGTCTACGTTTTCTCCCTGCTTAGCAGTCACATACCGACTGGATTTCAGCTCGATCCCTAGAGCGCCATTTACTAACCCGGGAACACTTGTAAGACAGTAAATTGGTCTAGACTCGTTTGTTCTAACCTTTCCTGGGCTCTCAGCTCTCCACTCTCACCTCTTGTCGAGACCAAAGATGACCGCAAAAAGCAGTGGCGTGTTGGCTTAAAAAAAGCAAAAGACTGCATCAGGCAAGCCAATCTCAGCCGCACAGAATGTTCAATAGGATCTACATCTATTGTCACCCGTGTAGATAGAACAAGCGGTCAACGGGCTTTTCTTTTCCCCTCATGCACTCACATACATGCTATCGATGAATAGGTAGATAATCTTACCTGCATTCACATTCCAACATATCCTCATGCAACTCGATACATCCAGCCACCATCCTGTCCCCTCCCTTCGCTCCCTCCATAGTCGGACCGTTTCTAGCCTCAGGTTCAGTCATTCAATTTCCCACTTTTAACCTGTCAAGATCAGTCTGAGGACATTACCAGCCGCTCTAAGCAACCCCGCACTATAGTCTGCTTGCAACACAATAAGTAGAGATGCCACCATCGTTGACTCTGCCATTTCAGCATGATCATGGATGGTACCGTCTCAAGTGCTGCCATTGATCTTAAGAACATGGTCTCGTACCAAGTATTCTCAATCAGCGCTCCTGTAAAAGAGGGAGAATTCGTCGTGGGGGGTTTGAGTCCCGGAAAGTGTATCTCCCCATTGCCAAAACGCGTCTGCCCCCATGCCCTTTGCCTCCAGTGGTTTTGTTTTTGCCATGGACTCTCACGCCAGCAGCGATCACTTTCTGCGCCATCTGAATGTGTTATCCTTGTTAGTCATCTTTTTATAATGAAAATTCGGGATCGTTCAGTACAATTACTTCACTTACATTCTTCCAGGAAGCAAGGCTTGCCTTCTTCGGCGCATGCTGTGGCATGGGACTCGATCCAGCCATTACCCCAATCAAAGTCGACATTCCCTTAATCACTGTGTTAGCTGCTTCATTATAATAAGAACGTATGGTCTCGTATGAACTCACAATGATTTGGATACATATGGATGGTGCCAAAGTCCAACGTTTGAATGGTTGGGAACTCGGTAAAATCATTACCTTCGGTATATGTATATGGGTAGGGTTTGTCTGTGCCATTCAGACCCATTCCTTCATCTCCCAGTGTCACCATGTGGTTTCGGTCCAGCTCTTTGACGTACTGAGACACGTTGGCTGACCACTAATAGATGACATCGGTACTACAACCAGGACAGCGTGACTCCTTTGCCAACTCCCACGCAAAAATCGCCTTGGAGTCGTGGTAGCGACCAGCAATCGTCTTGCGTACTTCCGGTACAGGGTCTGTGCAGCGTCATTAGTGTACCGGCCAGTCACATCTCCGCCACCAAAGACTGACTGATAGGCTTTCATACCCCCAAAGTCACCCCAGTAGTTAACAAAGAGGGTGACGAGCTTGAATCCTCGTTTATCCGCTGCGTCGACCACGTAGTCCAAGATCTGGAGGCCATCAGGTCCCGTGTTGATCGTTGACCCTTCTGGCGATGGATGCTGAAACCACGCGGAGCGATCCGAGGGAACTTCTTTCTGATAAAGGAGCACCAGTAGCAGTTTGTGCCAGGAGAGTACCCTGCCTTTCCGTCGATGGTGAACTGGCTACTAGACATAGATGTGTAGCTGCCAGTAGAATTGCCAAAAAGCTTGATTGAATGAACCAGTCCCATGGCTACGCCTGTGAAGGCCAAGATGGGAGCTGCCAGGAGTTTCATCTTGATCGAGGAGATAGGTAATGAATGAAGTAAAAGATGAGAATGCTTTGGTTTATAGACATTATCTCTGGATAAACAGCCTGCCTTATATTTGTCTCGAAACAGTCAACAATCACTTGACGTACCCTCCTATTCACTATTGTCGGCTTTATGATAGGTAAATTTCATTAAGTCAAACAAAACAATCCTTCCATGCATTATACGGCACCTATTCTTCCGTGAACTCTTCTTTTCTTGCCATCGTATGCTATAAAACGACGGTCATATCATCTTAATTCTTTGTTTCAGGTGACCAAATCGCAGTAGGTGATAGATTACTGTATTGTTTCGGTTTTATCAACAGGTTATTATGAGATGCCGAACCGTCCAACGTTCTTCAAATTGCCACCATACGAAACTGATGAAATGATGCATTTTCCTCAGTCGCGGCTTTCGAATTATCCATCATATAGTATTTGACAATCTTGAAACATGGATGAAGCTTCTCCAGGTCTTCGAGTATGCCTGCTATTGGTTATGGGACTTACGAGAAACAATCATCGTTTACGACGTATTGGGCCACACTAATGCAGCCTGCTGATAGACTTGTATTTTTCCCTGTCTATCTAACATGGTGTGATGATTTCCCCCTGGAAACAGTTATTCGTCAACAGATGTCTATCCCGCCTTCTTCTCAGAGGGTGAACTAAAGACTAAAGCAGGTATTCATGAGAGAAATTTTATTAGTTGTGCTAGGATGACTATTATATCAGGGATAATCAAATCCAGAACTGTTTATGCACTTGATGATCTACTCGCGGAGGAGTGTTCTCAAACCTCTAGAACAGGAAGGAGACTCAGCCTCAAACAAATCTTGCCACCCCCTGCCTTGCACCCACGCCGGTCAGCCATCGAGGTTCTAATCACCTAGTTGAACCAATACATGCTGGGCAATGCACGCAACTAGACATGTCATTGGTCTGAAGTCTTGTCGCGCACCACTGTACTACTGTAAATTCAAATTTTGACAGGTGTATTTGACAGTGGCATATTTGATGGCGTTAACGAGGGACAGAGACTACGACTTGCTAGGCAGGAACAATAAAGTATGCTTGCGATGATGAGAAAGAAGACTCATACTCCGGCACCGTCACAATGATCACGCAGACAATGGTAATAGATAGACATGCGAATTCACAAGGCTCCAGGGTAACATCGATAGCGCAAAGAGACTATATTCACTGAAGCAATTACTGACAGTCAGAACTGTATATAAGATGCGGTGTGTAGCAGAACTTCCGCAAGTGGAAGGTCAAGTGATGGGACAAAGGAATGGGAACTTCGGTGCGATATCATGATATCTCGTATGTCGGTCCGACAACAAAACACATCAGGGTCTAAGACAGACTTTTCTCGAATCCTCGTGGATGCAATAGTAAGTTTGAGATATATTGCCGTTACAAGCCTTTGACGTAACTCATCAACTAGTGCAGTTGGGGCACCGGGCGCATGGGTGACCTGTAGACAGAACAGCCCCAGGGACCTGTCTGCCGATCATTTTATGACCACTTCTAATTTTATAGGCCAGGGGTCTCTGACATGACCGTTTTCCGTGAGCATGGGTACGATTCCATCGAGCTCCTGGAAGTAATTCTTATTCGCTGTTGAAGTTCCTGGAGAGAAGCATACCTCAGGTGGATGAGATTAGCTGGATAGTGGACACTCTTTAGCATGGATCACATGATCTCTCTTGCTTGGCCTGCCAGGGTTTTAATGGATGGAGGAAATAACAGCGTGATGTATGTGCAACAAGTCCGGAGGATATTCTCCTATGACAGCTGATGTTCACATGTCATACGGGTGTCCTTGCGATATCTTCTATTCCGGGTTAAGACACTGCCATCTTACTATATAAGAATCGATTGTTATCATAAGAACCTAATGAGCTCAGCCATAACACACTTCAGTATTACTACCTGTATCAAAACTCACATCATTGTTGTTCAGCTTTATCAACTTTCTTTGAAGATCGCCATGTATTTCACCGGTATTCTCACCGCGTTCTCCCTTTTGACTGTAGCTGTCGCTTCTCCAGGAGATCGTGGCAACTACACTGTCGCCGGCCTGGGTGCTCGGAAGCAAGCCATTCTGAAAGCAGGTGGAAACACCCTAGATATCGCTATCGCTATGCTCGAGGATGAGCACATGAAGACCAACTACAAATATGGTAAGTGAGATTCCACATGCAGTAGAAGCAGCGTTGGCGTCCCTACGAGAATGTTCCTTCGAGATCACGTTATCCTGATTACTATACGAATACTCTACACTTTGTTATACAGTCAATTCGCATTTCTCTTCTTTTGACCATGCTAATATTCTTCTCAGGTGATGGCAAGACACTTGATGCTGCCAACTTTGGTCTCTTCAAGGTTAACTGGGGTATGCTTCGAGTCTGTGCCTCGCGCGCTGGATTCAAAGGTCAGAGTGAGGACGAGTGGAACAACGGTGCCAAGTTGAAGTAAGTAGACTATCTGGCTTCTTTCCATATCAGCTATCTAACAAGTCACAGCTCTGACATCTATGCCGATGTCGCCTCGCGTTGGGATTGCCAGGAGCACTACGGCTACGATAAGTGGTTCGCTGGCCACCGCAATGGTGCTACAGGCTTGAAAGATCCCAACACAGAGGATATCAATTTCTATCGCAGCTCAGTCGAGTGGATCAAGAGCCAGATCGACTTTGATGCCAAGTATGAGTCTGACGACACTCGTTTCTGGGTTGATGTCACTCCCATCTAAGCGCTACAGATCTTTCACGATCATCTTCGTTTCTTTTCGTATTCAAACTGGCTGGCCAACTTGAAAACACCTGAGATATACGATACATGCTCTGGTTTCTGGCCCAGCCTGACTGGTTGAACTGAACCACAAACCCTTCATTCCCAAGGCTCTAGATGAGCTATTCTTTGTCAAGTACCACAATGTCTGTAGATATATGTTAAGAAAAATTGAACTTGCATCCACCCAATGATAGCCAATATTACGGGCCAGGTCTAATGATATGATAATTCGCTCGCTAAAAAGGGACTCTTCTACTGAATTAAAACTGGTCAATTATCTTTAAGAAGAGGTCTACTACCGCCCGATTTCAGGGCTTCCATCATCACACGCGCTTCTTCTTTCCATTGTTCAACATCTTCTGATAGTCTTCAAGTTCCTTCTCATCAATCTTTTTCTGCTTCTCAGTACACGCGTTACACATAAATTCGCTTTGTTCTTCTTGCTGGACGACGGGTCGCTTATATCCATCAGGATGGGGGTGTCCGCAAATGACTTCGAAATCCCTTTCGCCGACTAGCTCCGGGCAGCCGGTGCATAGCATGCACATAAGAACTTTGTGGCACATATTGTCTGTATTACTGGATTTCGGAAGTCTGGTTGGTTTGTGATCTGCCAGAATGAAGTTGAACCTTTGAAAGATGGTGGTTGAGGCTGTTGCGTGGTGCTGGTAGAACTGGCTCTAATGGCGAAGAGGGGTAGTAGTCATTGACCTTTATATATATATTGGCCTCTGCAATGTCTGTTGTTGGTTAATATCATCCCGATATGCTCTGCGACAATCAATGCCGCTGGGTATGGCTAATAGCTGCAGGGGAATGGACTGCGATTGATGGTGCAGGCCACGGCCCACACGTGAATCATTCGCGATTGCATACAAAGTCGCACGTTTTGATCGTCCGAATGATCATTGTCTGGTCATTGAAGTATACTGGGGCGTGAACAATGTTCTAGGATTTAACATTGGACTTCTGCTTGTAAAGAATATGCTGATAAATGCACCGGCCTGTGGCGCCCCATCCCCATCGCCGCCTTGCACCATTTCCACACCACTATGCAGCTTTGGTCAAGATTCGTGTATGTTAGAGACGTCCCTCCGGTAATACTTCTCGGGGTGAAAGGTAATGACCTAGGCTGCCTTATATAAATAATACTCATGAGCTTCGACGTAAACCAGACTTCCGTGGGGACCACCTCGAGTGTACACTTCGAAGGAAGTGAGAAACCCCCATATGCGTTGATGGGCATATACGGATGACGTTGAAATGATTGTGATTCCCCGGAGGAGGCTCTGACCTTCAGAATCTTGATACTGGCCACAAAGGCGTTACACACTGCAGCGAGGCAATTTTGATAGGCGCGACTACGGCAAGGAGACCGGGAAGGTAAAAGTGCGGGTAGCTAGATCGTTTGTCATTCACCTCTGATATCAAACCTCCGTTCACAAATGCGTCAGTTGGACGCGAAGTTTGTCTGAGAGCGAGAAGAAGGTCTAAAGGACTCTAGGTCCACGTTAGGAAAAAAGCGATTAGCATGACTTATTTGCATGTGTCGCACCTCAAGCCTTTTTAGGGCCCTGAACCAAGCAGTTGCGGCCATGGCTAAGAGGGCGTATTTCCGACAATAGTGCGAGTAATTCCTTACTCAATACTATATATAATTAATGTTAACTTTAACAGAGTCAATCATTTCACTTTATAGGGGTAAAGTTAGTATAATAAACAAAAGTAAATTCCTGTATAGGGCTTGAGAGATACTCTGTAGCCGGCTCAGACTCTAGGTTTTAAGTCTTGGTTCTAGATACACATTTACCGGCCCCGCTACGCAACTTTACTGACCAAGATATGGGTACAAGCTGCAACCAGTAATGTCCAGTCTCAGCTTAAGTGTTGTGCGGCCAGCTTATTCCCGAAGTGGCAGAAGATTAGTTCGTGTCAAGACGACGATTCATAGCCCGAACGGTCTCGGTTACAGAAACAAGACAGGGCTTTGTTTATATCTGATTCAGAGCTTATGAGTGTAGATAAGAATGAGTCTTTGATCTGATGTCTGTATCTAACTTGCAGGGAGGTTTTCTTGACCAGCCAGTGACGCAGGTAGAGGTAAATCAAGGACTGAGATGTTGAATTCAATGCTTTCCCTAAGATACAAGACATGTGACACACCTGGGACCGTCTAGCATTGCACACAGCTATGGTAGCTGATATCACCTGCCCAGTAGCAAGTGCAATAAAAATCTATGACCTCGTTGAACATGCTAAATCACCAACCCAAACATGTGAGCTCTCAATTCAATTACAGCATCAGATGTAATAACACACAGATTGATGACAATTCAACAAAGTCTAAGATCATACACCGAGGACTTAGCAAAAGTCTTCTCGGACAGCTGAGGAAGCAGTGGCAATGCATGCACGGCACAACCAAACTTGGTGTGCTGGGATTGAACCTTAAGCATAAGGATAAGGTTAAAGGTATCAGACCATCAACTCGTTGTGGAGTACTCTAAGCTCGTGTCATGCAGGTATAAATCATTGCATGGTCATACAAAAGCTCAGAAATAACTCCAGATCGAAGTAGGAACGGCCATCGGTATGTAACCTGAAGTGATGAGGGTAAGAGGGCGTGAGAGTGCATATCTAGGGTTGATGAAGCATGCAGTTCCGTGAATCACATCAATAGTCCGAGAGTCTCTTCTCTTTAGCTCTAAAGGCTTGCAGAACTGAGGCCCAGATGTCGTGATCTCACAATGCTAATGGCTCAACCAGATATACTAGTTTCGTTAGTATATGGAAAGCATGTTCAGACTTTTGGAGCTCCGAGACAGAGTTATCCAAGTGAGGGGCATCAATGAAATGTGGTATTGGTAGGCAAGTATTGACTTTCTAGTTAACCGTGGTCCACCCCTACCAAGACTTCAGCTACCGGCCCAGAACTTGGATGATAAGAACATCTTCTCGGATTAGTGTTTATACTAACGCAGGATTGACTTTGGATCTCCAACGTTGCCGTGTCTCGACGTTGAGTCCCGTTATGGCTTCGTACCCGCATTCCTGAACTTAAAGCCACAGCTAACGGCTCAACTAAACCATACCTGGGCCAGACCAGTCCTATCGATAATCATTTCATGCTATTCATACACTTGTCCATACAAATCAGGATTTAAAGAAAGCTTAAAAGATGTGAACTGACAGATCTGTCAAAGGCTACAGTGACACTTACGGATAAGGTTAAAAGCAAGCATCAATTGCAAGATTGCTGTTATGTCTCGCTGTATTAGTATAGTAGAGAAGCCCTTCTCTTCAAGGTACATGTAGCACGGGACTGTGGAAAAGCCCATCGGTCTTATGCATTAGCGATTACGTCGTGGATTCTCAACCTGTCTGTGAGCAACACACTTGGGTTTTGCATTCGCGACACAAGCCTTGAATGGTCAGACATGATTATTATTCAGTAAGATTATCGATGCAAACTTGTATTCAAATAATTGACTTGTTCCACGAAACCATTGTCGCGGATTAATTGAGTCACCGAGTATCGTAAGATAGTGAATTTGGTGCTCGATGAAGGACATTGGTGGAGGTCGCGAGGTCATTTCTTACCAACAGTGATGGCTGTAGAGTAAAAAATGTTGAGTTTGCCAACCGCACCACAAACAGAAGCGGGATTTCTACTTGTCATACATTTCTCGGCTTGCAGCTACTACACCATCAGTTATGGGTTACGAGGTGTGTAAGATGTATGGCGTTTGAGTTCTTGTGAAAGGTGGAGATGGACACAGTTCAGTTTAGCGCAAGCGATTACTTGACTGAAAGTGTCTTGCAGGATCATGATACTTACTCAGACAATATGCTGGCCTCATGTTTAACAACAAGATGATTGAGATTCAGAAATAACATAAAAGGCAGTGGTATTCGTCTCTTTGATACCGTTTCTCTCACTCACTATCCATCTCTCACTTTCCCAATTATCCATCTTCTTTCTTCACTCTTTCAAAAGACACTACCTACATTCTTTCAAGACTGTGCCTCGCAAACGGCTTGGTTACATATCTGCAAAGATGAAGCTATCCAATATCGCACTCTTGGCTCTGACCACTGGCGCTATCAGTGCCCCAGTTGTCGAACGGGGAGAACATGTCGAATACCGCTATTATGAAAGAAAGAATGGCGGCGACTGGGTGCAGATTGAATATGATCCTCGCTGCCCCCCGGAGAAACCAGTGCAACCCAAGCCTGTGGTTTCTTACCATGAGCCCAAGCCGTACCACCCCGAGCCTCAGCCAAAGCCACACTACTACAAGCCTGAGCCGAAGCCTTACCATCCCAAGCCCAAGCCGTACTATCCTAAGCCTGAGCCCAAGCCTTACCACCCAAAGCCCAAGCCTCACTACTACAAACCTGAGCCAAAGCCTTACCATCCCAAGCCGTACTATCCCAAGCCAGAGCATAAGCCGGAGCCGAAGCCTTATCATCCTAAGCCGTACTATCCTAAGCCAGAGCACAAGCCGGAGCCGAAGCCTTATCATCCTAAGCCGTACTATCCTCCCCCTGAGCACAAGCCCGAGATGAAGCCCAAACCTCATTATCCTCCCCCTGAGCACAAGCCGGAGCACAAGCCGGAGACGAAGCCTCACTACTCCCCACCTGAGCACAAGCCCGAGATGAAGCCGGAGACAAAGCCTCATTATCCTGCTCCGGAGCACAAGCCTCAGTCAAAGCCTTACGCACCTCCCAAATAGCTTTAGCTATTTCCTTCAACCACAAGACACATCGAATCAGGATCCAACAAAAGGACCTGTCTTTCCTTTGATCGATGTCAAGTATAATTCTAACCGGCTCTGAGTCTGAGACGGAAGCGCCGATGCAATTGCTATGCAAGCATATTACTTACACACTCATTTCACTAATACTGCACCTTACTGGCTCCCACACTCACGTCAATCTCAACGAGAGAAATAACTATCACCAAACGAATCTACCAGTTGGACTTGGAAGAACAATCATTCATTATTCAACTTCACTTCTTACACTTTCCTTCAACAATTATTATTTAGTTAGGTAATCTTAGTACACATCTAGTTCAAAATGGCACTTGCACCATCAAATGCACTTACTCTGATGTGCTCATGTTATTGACCTTGAATCCTGGTGCCACGTTCTGTAACAGTACGTTGAACGGCTTCATGCTGATACTGTATAAAAACGACGATAGATATGCTTTGCAAAAATGTTCTAATCATTGAAGCTTCCTGCTACATAAACATGATGGCTGTTGTTGTACACTCGTCGAGACTGGGTGCAACTCAAGGATGGCTGATGCCTCGCAAGACGACGCTGCATGATCTACCGAGTGCAACAAACGAGATGGCTCTAGAGGCCTCTTCCCCTTACAGTGATAAAAGGCCCTGACATCAATTCACGTCAATGTGCATCCTTTATATTGTTTTTCATATTAAATTCTATACTAGGTGGCTTAGACTACAATGATAAATTATCTAGGTCGAAGGTGACCATTAACACGGGTGAAATCTGTCGGTAATTCTTTAATCCGATAAGCTTCATTCATTCTCAGCAAACGCGCTCCGAAACAGCAATCTAATCTAATCAAACACCCCCTTAATCTTGCGACACAGCGTGGACTACAGGTATTAACACTCCTTCCTTAGCCATCATGTCACAAGAGATTAATGCAAGCTTGTATATGCGTCTCGTTACCATTTTTCTTTACAAGATCAACACGATACCTTGTCTTCGCCGTTTGCGTGAGCACACGGGACGCGTTCTCATAGTTTCATCAAAGCTTTGCATCAAAGCCACGGCCTTCACAACACTTGCAGAGGCAAATTCTATGCTATTCGTGGCAAAACATACAGACATACCAGTTCCAAAGGTGTACTGTAGTTTCAAACACAAGGGTCGCGTATTCGTGCTCATGGAGAGAATCGCAGGCGAAGACTTATCGCAAGGGTGGACGCAAAGATCAGAAGAGTCCAAGGAGCGCATTTTGGCACAGCTGAAGACTATGACAACAACATTACGTAGTATCACCCCTCCGGATGGCATTGGCGTCGCAAACGTAGATGGAGGTCCCGTCTTCGATCAACGTCTTCCTGACAAATCTTTCTGGGGCCCTTTTGCGACAGTACAAGACTTTCATCGAGAATTACGCCACGGCCTAGAACTCAGAGACGACGAAGAAGCCTTTCCAGGTCTACGGGAACTCATCCATTTCCACAACAGTGCAATGCAGAGACCTGTCTTCACTCATGGCGACCTCAGTAGCCTCAATATCATGGCGGTAGATGACAAGATTACTGGCATCGTGGATTGGGAGACAGCCGGATGGATGCCTTCGTACTGGGAGTATACATCTGCCTGGCATGTAAATCCATACAATGTGTTTTGGAGAGACTCCGTTGACAAATTTCTTGAACCTTTACCACATGAGTTGGAAATGGAAAAGATACGCCGGCAATACTTTGGAGAGTTCTGAACAAATGTCGTCTACGACATTAATATGTCTCTTTAAAGTTGTACTAACCACCAAATTGATTTGTGTTCTACGACTCGCGCTGATATATAAGTTAACCTGTAGGCCATTAGGTTCAACGCGGTTGGTATTTCATGACCTATAAGTGATTGGTCACTGACTATCTATATGTAAATGATTTGAAAGGCCGATACATCAAACTAGCGTTCTGGTTCCAGACCTGAGTCTCCTCCCAGTTTTCGTAATTCAGAAACGACATTTACCGCTTCCCACGAGCGGATATGATATATACCATCCTTAGTTCCGCTAAGGCTCCAATCTTCGCCTTTTGATTGAAAGAGACGTTCCACGGCATTGACAAACTCTGTCTCATTGTGGACCAGACTTTCGCTAACATGGTCAGTGAAGTAAGCCCTATAGTCGCCATTCTTTTTGAAATGCTCTTCTTCTACGCGCATCGTGATGATGTATTCAAGGGATGGACTTTGGTTATGTTAATTGATGGTGCACTGGTTGCTAATTCTTTATGTTATTTGTAAGATAAGAGACAATGCTGCGGCTTTTATGGTAGACATTCATGACCTGGTTATTAATAAGTCTTGCAATGATCACCTGTAAGATTCACTGTTGATTGTGGTTCAATTGCAACCAGACTCTGTGATTAATGAGCATCGGCTGGGGCTTACAGGGAGCGATGCTTGAATCATTGAGACGCTTGTAGGACCTCGATTAAGTGTTCCTGATTTAGTAAAGACTGTGAGACAAGCTTATGTATTCTTGTCACAGTGCATTATAAATAATGTCTAATATCGCTTGTGCCGTTAACGTACCAATCCTCAGGGATCTCAAGGTTCGGTTCTACTTCTGCCTATGTAAGTATGTACATCCCTCTTTGTATATACGTCCTTGTTCTTCTCTGTTATGACTATAGTCTTATCCCCACCAAGCAAGCCAGGAGCCGTCTCGATTACATTGTGGCTACGACTTTGCAAGTGTCCTCTTCCTCCTCGACAATAAAGCCTACAGGAGAATCGAAACCACTGTCCACACATGTCCCGCCCTGTTTGGTTGCAAAACAAAGATATTGACCATCCGCTATACCAGATCTTTTATGCAACCCATCAACTTTCGAATGGCATCTTTCCCGTTTTGTTGAAGAGCACGAGCTCCAATACCAGCCCAGACACCCGATGGACGAGGCGGCGTTTCAATCTCAACCCATTCGCCTTGCCACTGCAACCAAACATCTCTTATTTGGTCGAAAACATAGAGGCTGTGACTCTCTGGATGCAACTGGGAAAACATTGTCGTTGCCCATGCCGTTCCTCCGGGAGGTTGAGCGTGGCCCCCAGCCTCTGGAACAAAAGTGACAGCGTAGCATGCTTCGCTCCAAGCCACTTGGTAGTAATTTCGGCGCAACAAGCGGGCAACAGTCGGCCGTCGTGGTGGGGTTTTCCCGAGAGCTTTGGCAGCATTCTCAATGGCTCTATCAGCTATCCTGAGCTCTCCATCATCAAGTCGGACCAGTTGGTCTTCTGAAGCGTGACTTGAGTGGCCAGGAAAACTCCAATGTATGACTTCATGTCCCATAGATGCAGCACAATTGCCCCATCCCAAGTCGGCGCCGTCAGCACCTCCGGACAGGCAGATGTTTGGGTTTGTGGTGTTTTGAAGATACTCCATTTTTATTTCTTGAATAACGAGAATTCGTTTCGGGGATGATTCTGTCGACTCAGTCGGTGAGTGGTAGTAGTAGATGAGTCATATTAAACTCTGCTTACTGCGATTAATTCCGCCGCGTAAGAGCCGTGCTTCACACTTCTGTACTTTAGCGTACTCACTTCCCAGAACCATCGGATCGCTTGAATACCTTTTTTTAATGCCTTTTTGCTGTATTACAAGCCCTTGTTGTGTTGCTATGTATTCTTATCAGGAGAGCATGGCCTTTTCTACATCTTTTCTGCCAATCCCAGTCATATTATTCGATAGTATCTACTCCGGATGGAAGGCACCGTTCTTCTCCTCAATCAACCCACTGCCCCAAGGATCCGTGTCGATAGGCACCAATGGTGTCTTGCATTTTGCATTGAGTGCCATCTGAGCCTCGTCGCTTTCATATGGAACACAGTCCACACCGATCTCGCCATGCATTCCATCACATATAATGACGGGCTCTCCACCACATGGCGATTTGACGTCGAAGTCTTTGAGTGTAATGTTGGCGCAAACAGCATCTTCGGCAGACGAACAAGAAAGACGAGCTACAGCGTTGCCATAAACACCAGACGTGTAACCTGTGAAGTTCTCAAAGTGTACATTGGTGATTTGCATGCCGGAGGGATGCGCGTTGCACTCTTCGGCTGATTTGTTGAAGTAGCAAGAATCGAGGAAAATGCCGTAATCCATACGTGCCACCCAGAAGTTCCTGGCTGAGTATTAGTAGCTAGACTTGACCAAATCTATTCACACTCACTTGAACGTCACGTTGTTGACAAATCCCGTGCCGGTTTCATTTCCGGCCCATACCTTGATGCGGGCACCGGAATACTAAGGATGTTAGACAATACAATTGGTGGACTAGGCATATAACATACGTCTCCATTCAACATCCAAACATTTTCGATATGCACGTCGTAAACGTTGGAAACTTCACCTTTGTATTGCCCAAGGGATCCCATAGACTTTCAAAGTTAGTTGTTTGAAACCGAGTCCCTTGTGTTTGGTACTCACCTGGCCGTGTGTACCGTTGCAATACATAGTGTTGACGTAAAGATCAGAGCTGTTGGGCTTTGGGGAGAAGCAGTCATCATCGATATTGACCCATGTTCTCTCAATCCGCACGGTCGACGTGTTCATCGTGTTCATAAAGTCAGTGTTCTTCGGTATGATGCTACCATTGTTTGACAAAGCGGTCGCTACGACATCGGTGTACGTAACGTTCTTGGAGCTCACAATAAAGTTGTTCCAGCAGGGCGAGTCTTTGAGATGAATGCCTGAAACATCTAGGTTGGTCGTGTTTTCGGCGTAGAAAAGAATAGGACGGTAGTATTTGTTATCAGGATTCAGAATGCTAAGTAGAAAGTCAGTACGATGTTATGCGTTGGAGAAATCGGTCAACTCACGAGCCTGTGCCGGACTCAAACTCATTCCACCAACGCTGTCTACTATCGTCAGTTACGACGCACATGTATTGACCTATCCAATATCCACTGACCCTTGACCTTCAATGACGCCATTGCCATATATCTTGATGTCTTGTCCTCCCCATTTCCAAAACATAATTGACTTTTGAAATGGATGATACCAGGCGTTTTCCTGCCAATACTTAATATCATCCGTGAACTATCTCTGTTAGATTTCGAAGCAGCCTATGATAAAAAAGATATGACTGACCCGAATCTCACCGTCTAAGCGAACGTGGATATCATTGAGCCCAGTCAAATCGAGAGCCTTTCCAATGACAAATGTCTGGCCATGTGGCAGATACAAAGTGCTACCTCGATCTGCCTGGCGTACGCCTCGTTCAAAGTCCTTAGAAACATCATCGTGATGATCTTTTGATGCGCGGATTCTGATCACCTTCCGACGCTCGTGGATGGGAGGCGTGTACGGATGTTTCTTCCGAAACCCTGACACATCGCGAGGCACATCGTGAGGTAAAGATACAGCATCAATGGCAGTGATAGCCAACGCCGTAAGAAAACTCAAGGTCAGAGAAACACGCATTGCGAACGGGTCCAGGGGTGTTAAGTGGTGTCCCAGTATTTATATTGAACAAATCAACAGTGTCAAGGTGCTCGTGGTATACTTCAACGCCAAAACTGAGTTTGTGGACATTATATACTGTCGCACAACTATACACTCGGTCGATCATTGCGAGTCTACCGACAGCAATAACAAAGAAATATTAATTGTGCAGCATTGGTACTCTGTACACTCCCTGTAATTCCACGCTGCCAAGGCGGAAAAGGTAGCTGATCCACTAATTCAGGCAAAGCTAGATCTGAGTTATTGGTGGAATATCTCCTAGGCCGACAATCTCCTCTATGAGTCCAGATTAGTTGTTTGCTATGATGAGACGGAAAACTGATGATATAATAAGATATTTCATTTCAAATTGGCCTTTTCCGCATGAAGTACTTTGTGTTTTGGAAGAACAGAGTCAGCCTTTTCACCGCTTACAGATCAAGTTTTGAACCACATGAGCCTTGGCTGTCATACTAAATGGAGCAGTTTTACATACGATACTAGTACTAAAACAATCAGCAGAGTCGATAATGTTTTACTTAGCTGTTCAGTTTGTCAGGTAAAAAGGTCTGGAAGATGGTTGATAGTGTCGCGACTCTTTGTCCTATATTTCCCAACTTCAACATTGCCTTGGTACCGGGTATCTAGACGGCCAAACAGCCAGGGCTGTGAACTGGAAGTTTTGCTGTCTGACCATTTGCAGCTAGTCCAGATGCCAGACAGCGTTAGACTGATCGCTAACATCTCACTACTCAACTTGATTGGTTCAGTTTGCAGCCCTTGTCTGGATCATTCTGTGCTGGTTTGTAATGTGGATTGCAAAGCAAAGTACGGACTAGAGCAGACAAAGACGCCACAGTGGCTGAGAAATCAGTGTAAAGATCCCTGACAAATAGCGTCTCACTGTCTCACTCAGCTGGAAGAAGATCCACGAATCTTCTCGATGCTTCGAGCAACACCATGGCCTTTCTTTATGGTGAGTAACGGGCTTGCGCATCAACGCGATGCCTAAATGTTAGCTGTGAAATGTTTCTATAAGTAAACGAGACTCGACGTCTTTGGGAGTTTTTTTGTTCATCAGAATACGACATCTTTACTACTCAATCAATTACAATCACCTCCACTCATACAAGCATCATCCCAACCACCAAACACCAAACACATCAACACAATGGCCTTCTTCCTTCCCCGAACTGTCTACCACACCCAGGCTCCCCTGAACCCACTCTACCATCTCCTCAGGGAGCTTGACCAGTCTGTTCAACAGCCCCAACAGCCCCAACAGCCTCAGCGAAGACGCCAATGCCAGCCTCAGCAGAAGAGCAGCGCTCAAGCTGAATGCCCCGCCTATCGGGTGACCACCCGCCCTTGGGAGCCCCGCTTCGAGGCCCACGAGACAGAGGACTCGTTTGTTCTCTACGGCGAACTCCCTGGTCTGAACAAGGAAAACGTCACTGTCGAATTCCCTGAACCTCGCAAGCTTGTTGTTAGCGGCAAGGTCGAGCGATTCACAGACAGCCCCAAGCCAGCTGAAACAACCACTGAGCAGACTACTCCCGCCCCGGTTATTGAGTCAGACAACGAAGACACCCAGAGCAGAAGCTCGTACCAAGCCACTGTTGAGGACGATGTTGATGACGAGTTTGAGGTCTTGAGCCACACATCCCAAAAGTCAGAGACTGTCAGCCAGCCACAGCCTGAGACTCCCAGCCAGAAGGCCGTGGAGAAACAGCCTGAGCAGCCTGAAGAGCCAAGACGCGCTGGCTACACCAAGGAGTTCTCGCGCTACTTCACTTTCCCCACCTACATCAACCACGAGGCAGTCACTGCTAACCTCAAGGATGGCCTCTTGACTATAATTGTTCCCAAGGCTACTCCCCAGTCTCGTCGCATTATCATCAACTAGAGGATGGGATATTAATTTGGCCATTATATGGGATATTCATCGGATTAGATATGTTTGGGGTTCTGTTTAGTCTGGTTTTCTTAGTCAATTGATTGATATTTAATTTTATTACACCATTTGTCTCTACTTGAATTCGTGAAACAATGAATGACATGTACCACAATTGTGTGACATTTAATTATCTCGATGTGACAAATGATGAGGTCTAATCAATAATCTACTATGACAAGCACTGTAGTAGCACTGACGTACGTTAGTTGAGGACGTTTGTGGGCATTGCAGCCTCGTAACCTACAGGCAAGCCGTGTGGCAACAACTCGTTATTCAACGTAAGATTACCATAACTGCCACTAGGCCATGGGGACAACTGGAGAAGACTTGCATTCCAAAAACCGAGCTAAGATGCTAAATAACCCCCATATCTGCTGCAAGATCTATCCTGACATGTCGGGCATTCTTTCTAAAACTTCAAGACCTTCCAAGTGATTAAAAATATTCTCAGCAGCGTCCATTCTGCCACGATGCTCAATAATGTCCATTTCAGCTGCCTCGATGCTTCTTTCGATCCCCTGGATCTCAATTTCGAATATCCTGGCCTTATCTGAAGTGTTCCTAAACTGTCGACCGCTGGAAACATAATCGGCCAGGGTCTTCTTCTCGTTGAGGGTTGCCCGAAGCGAGGTAAGGCGATCTTTGGCATCGCGCCAATCTTTCTGAGCCGATAGAAAAGTATCTATCGCTTGTTGGAGACGAAAACGCATTCCTGGATACGGCATGGTGGTGATGTTGCGAGGAGATTGGTGTGAAAGTGAAGTAGGTTGAGCTGTAATAACGTCTGTAATGATGTTCGATTGGTAGTGGTGGGCTGGAGATGTTAGGTTGCAAAAGAAGAAAGGCAGATAGCGAAGAGCCGGCTTTATTTGCAAGGGAATAGGACTTTCGCAGAAGTTCTGTTCTTAACCAGCGACTCTTATTCTCACATGTATAATAAACAGTGATATAGAATGTAAATAAGCAAATAAATACTAAGAGTGCTCAGTAGCGGCTTGTAGAAAAACCACTGATGTTGATAGTGACTGTCAGCGTCAATGAGTCCTACTATAACTAGTGGGAAAATGACTGATTGCATGTCTTACTCCTCTAACCCCAAGCTTGACCGAAGTGAATGAGTGTATGGCGATTGCGTTGTTGCCTGTAGATTCGGTATCACGTCAAAGCACCGGTATCAACAAGCCATACTTGCAGAAACAAGAAAGGATCGCAAGGTGCCCAACTACATGTAAACATTCACGTTCACACGTACTATTTTAAAATGTTGCGTGACCGCGACTCTTTGTTGCACGGCAATGAAAAAGCCAGTATTGTCTTTAAAGTTGCACCAACCAGCAAGTATTCCAACTTTGCGCGGGACCTCGTCCCGAAGTGAGATTGAGAATGAGCACGTGTTCCGAGTCTGGACCGAGTTGAATGAGTCGTTATGTGACGCTAAGATATTTAGTTATTTACAAGCTAAATTTATACAGAACTATGCTCCAATCTTCAACGTGCTTTGTAAAGGAAGATCTCGGCTGCTGCTTCCAACAAAGATGTTATAATCACCGCGCTGAAGCTGCCATTCCTGGGCGACAACATTCCAAATACTCAAGTCGCGACGAGTGAGCTCAAACTTGACTTCCACAGTCTCTCCAGACTTGATGCTTGGCTTCATGAAGCCACGGAGTTGTCTCACAGGAACATCCTCCCCAGGAGTACCAACATAAAGCTGGGCAACCTCCTTACCATCAACGTCGCCTGTGTTGCTGACCTTGGCTGTGACAACAGCAACAACGTCCCAAAGGTCTGAGCGTCCACCTTCTGTAAGAGCTCCAGTAGGGTATTCCGGGGCTTGTGCATCAGGACAAGAGACTTGGAGATCAGCATATTCGAAGGTGGTGTAACTTAAGCCGAAGCCGAACTCGTAGCGAGGTGTGATGTTCTTGGCATCGAAATGTCGGTAGTCGATGAAGACACCCTCTGAGAAGTCAGACTGTGGGAAATGTTGGAACTTATTGGGGGCAAGAGTCAAGTCGGGCTTCAGTGTGATACCATAGTCAGTCTCGTTGCGGGCGACAGTGTATGGAAGACGACCTGATGGGTTCTCATCGCCGTAAAGCAAAGAAACAAGCGCCTCTCCACTGTCCTGACCAGGAAGGTGGGCGTAGATAACTGCGGTGACGTTGGGGTGGCCAATGAAACCATCCACTACACGAGCTCCAGCGTTGTGAAGGACAACAATCGTGTTGGCGCATTTGTCAGCGACGTTGTTGATCAGACTATCAGTGTAGTCATCATACACAGCAGGTCTATCCCAACCCTCGCTGGCCCAGACATTTCCAGCAACAATGCAAGCCTCAGAGGTAGGGTTGACAGAAGGATCCCAGCTTTCGAAATCCCAGAATAGTGCGGTACCATCCTTTCTAGCTCGGGAAACAAACGCGTCGAATGGCGAACTGATCAAACTTGCGGCAGCGGCGCCAGAACCTCCACCAGAGATGAGAGTGCCGTTGGGTGCAATGGCTGAGTATGTGAGGTTTAGGTTTCCCAAGAAACCCCCGTTAAGCTCAGTGATGTTGGCAGATTGAGCACCAATGGCCCAGGGAGCAAACATGGCACCCTCGACTACTGGCTCTGGGTTGTTTTTGTCAGGAGCTTTGTGTGAGTACCCAAATAGAGATACAAGCTTCAGATTGGACTTGAGTGGCAGTGTCCTGTTATCGTTCTTGACAAGAACATGGCCCTCGACCGCACCGTCCCATAGAGTAGACTTGGAACTCGCGTTACGAGCATCTACAATGAGATGAGGTGCTGTGAGGTCCTTGGCCAGTCCGTGGCCGGGAGTAGGAAAGTCAGGCTGATCCTGGTTGAGCTGATACCATGTAGCAAGGATTCTGCAAAAGTCGCGTTAGTCAAGATGAAACAAATCTCGGTTGGGTGTCAATCATACCTGGTAGCCATGCCATCGACGTGTGATTCAGGAATAGTTCCATTGTTAACACCAAGTGTTAGATTTTTGCCCCACACGATGGAGCTGGGCATTGCAACATCAAGGCCTACCAGAGCTGAAGCCATACCAGAGTGCTGAGCACCCCAGTCGGAAACAACGAAACCTTGGAAGCCCAACTCTCCCTTGAGAAGACCATTGAGAAGTTTCGAGTTCTGGCAAGCATAGGAGTTGTTGGCTCGGTTGTAACTGCACATGACACTGGCAAGTCCTGCATGGACTGCATCAGCAAAAGGCCTACCGAGATTGGTCAGTCAGTCGCAAATTGTTAATGAAGAAGTAAATGGACATACCACATGTACAACTCGTGGAGCGTCTTGTCATCAACGTTTGAGGATACAGACTCTGCCTTTGTGGCACGTGCAGGAAGTCTGTGTGTCTCTTGCTCCTGAGCGAGCCAGTGCTTTCCACAAGCAACGACTCCAGCATTCTGAATGCCAGCCACAGCCTCGTGTCCCAGTCTGCCAGCAAGGTAAGGATCATTTGAGAAACCTTCCCAGTTGCGGCCACCTTCAACAACGCGTCCCAAAGGACCAAAGACCGGACCAAGGAGGACGTTGACGCCTTTGGTCTTGGCCTCAGAGCCCATGTAATAACTCCGACTGTAAGTCAACTCGGGGTTCCAGCTTGCGCCGACATGAATACCTGCAGGGAATGCGCTAACGTAGTCCGTGTTTCTCACGCCATTGCCTGCGTCTGCCAAACACAAGCCTGGAAAGCCTAGACGGGGAACTCCAGGGATGAAACCAGAACAACCAGTGGCTGTTTGGCCTCCAGCAGTCAAGTTGACCTTTTCTTCAAGAGTCAGTTGTGACACTAGCCCTTTGGCTTTGGCGACAGCAATGGACCAAGAACCAGTTTCCGCTTGCTCCGCTAATAATTGTCAATGAGGTTATTCCAGAATCGAGGTATCTGAAAACTCACGTGTAGGATACACCGGTGGCGATTGACCGTAGAAGTGAGTATCATCGGTGATAACGTCGGGTTGGCTCTGAGCTAGGACACCATGGTTCAACAAAGACAGGGCTAGAAAGCCCGACACAGAAGTCAAAAACATTGTCAGATTCGGGGTATCTTGGAATCTTAGTGTATAGGAATGCCATATTTCTCTCGAGGATCGACAGTCTTTTTTATATCTTGCGGGCCACTCATAACTACACCAGTCAACCGTTTGTTCCCCGCCCATCGGCAAACCTCTTGATGGAAACTAGTTAGCCACTTGATCAACAACCTCGGTGAACTGGACGAATAATAGGGTGATTCCGGTCATCTGGTTGAAGTATGCTGGGGTTAACGATTTACGCAATGCTTTGCAATGGTAGCATAGCGTGACGGGAGCAGAGAAAAGTCGTTGACAATCGGGCCTTTTAACTCGATTAACTGGGACTGTGGGGTGCATCTGTCTTCTGACATTGGCTTCCTAGGCTTCCCCGACTTTTGCAGCCCATCAACTCCAGGTTTAGGTTAAAATGACAGACCACGGCCCTTGTCTTCTCCACCTCCGCCTTTCTGGTTTGGGGTATGGCTTGGCTTTATTTACCCCAAGTATTTCCGACAAAGCGGATGTAAGGCCCTATGAAGTTAGGAATGGAGGTCAAGAGGTTACCGTTCGTAATTGCCGATCAGTCTCGACTGTCACTAGGCCCAGAACCGATTGAGCTGGGACGACATGACTCAGCCTGTTGTCCATGTTGGGTATGCGCCTTTTGAATCCATGACACTGCTTTCTGTCAAGCGGTCTTCATATGTGGTCCCCGATCCGATTATTGCCACAATAGCCGGGATGTGGAGGAGCGAAAGAATTGTCGATATGGTGGAAGTAGGTATATGGCTCTCTACCGGCTAGATGATACACAATGCTTCAACTTCGACAATTGAATCTCATCTGATGAGATACATGATATACAACGAATTGCCACGTCCTGTCATTAAGATGCGATGCCATATATCTCAAAACCTGTTGTATGCTGCAGTTCATACGACTGCTCATGCGAATCGAGCAGACACTAGTCTAGATAGCGAGCAACTCAAAGACGCTAAGTATCGTCAACATGTGTCGTCGGAAGAAAGAACTGTCTTATCAACAAGCCTTGGCCGAATGTCAGGAGTCATGAACGCGAGTGATATCATGAGTTTACTTAATCACACGAGTCCATCTCAACAGCCTTTCGCCACAGCCGGCTATTATCGATGGAATACGGACTACCTTTTTTTAAAACTGTAACTGTCCATTCGTCTAGTCTTTCGCAGTTGCCCAGCCACTCATATTGTACTATTCAAAGGTCGAATAGCAAGTCGACAATGGCACCCTAGTGTAGCAGTCACTCCCGTGCTTGTCTAGCTGCTCGAGGCATCGCCGGATCAATCCCGAGCGCAAGGATATATGCAGATCCTCTACACTAGATGGGTCAGTGCCTCGTACATGAGGACAATTGTTGTTGTCACTCAATGGTACTACTTCACATCGAGTCATTAGAGTAACATGCGATAGACTCGGTGACTACTGTGGATCAGAAAGTATTGTACTTTGACACCATGCGACAGTTCGGTTTGAAAGAACTAATCTACTGGCATTCATGAAAGTAAAAAACACTGTGCGCCTGTGGGAGCCCATGTACATCTGAGATGCTGTCTTGTTGTGTCAAGCCAAGACGTTACACATTCGCGACCCGCAACAGCCTGCATACATTACTGTTATGCAAATGAAGTGGCATAGCTTGCATGCTCAACCACAATAGAAGATCGCGAGTTCCCGCTGCGCCAAGAGTAGAAATCAGCCGACCGATACGAAAAGGTGTTGTACGATGGTCTTTCCTAACCTCAGGATATGCCACCTTGACAATGACGCAGTGTTACAACGAGAATGTTTAGTGTTTAGTCGAGGACACCTCCTTTGAAGATGCGGGAAGGATAGATGCTGATGACAGGCATATCCTAGCCGAAGGTTAGCCACGCCACTTCAGAGTTTGATTCTGTAGACGTACCATATATGACAATCCATATTAACACATATTGACTACTGACAGCGGAAGAATAGATCAGATCACATCAACTGTTGTGAGTATCTGAATAGAACATGATCTCGGATAACTCGTGAAGTTGGAATCCTGCAAGATGGACCGAACAAGATACAGGTGAGTTTAATCCCCGTCAGACTTGATCGAATTAGTCTTGTTGCATGAGACGGCACATGTATAGTAAAAAGAGACTCCAGACGATCCCCCCATCTGAAGCTTCGATCTTGTTCGTTGTTCGGGATCGGCTTGGGTCAAAATCGCCAGCGTGCAGGAGGGATTCTCTGCATTATTCTCACGATTCTTCTCTCTATTGTGGTACTCTAGCATGTATGTCAGGGCTTAAGTATGAACTGACGAGCGATTTGTGAACGAATCAGTCAGGAGAATGCAATTGCCGACATGGTCCGCTCGAAAGTATGCAGTGGCTGCAAATTGTCCTACAAAACGGCAAGTGGTTCATCCCCGCCATTATTACAGAACTAGCTGCGTCAATATCCTCTCTTGTCTCACGAACTGTCAATATCATTACTAAATCGATACGATTACAGAATTCAGTATACCATTCGTAGTACGCAGAACTGAGATTTGTATAACCTCAGGGTATAAAACCAATTGTCCGCTTGAAGCATAATGGACGAAATGGGTGGATCGACGTATACTGCTTAGACTAGGACTCTTAGAACACTTAGCTTCGTACCCGAAGACTTCGGAGAATAATGCTTCTGCTGCTCACTAGGACTGGAAGGGTAGAGCAGAAGTTCACGGGCTTACATTCGTCATAGATGGTATTGTAGCTGGAACACGGGATAGACAGCCTCCGTGAACGAACCTTGCAGACCAAGGCTTGGCGGTTGTAGTAAGAATCTATGTCAACTACTCTGTACCGCTCTCCGCGTCAAATTCGTTTATTTTATCTTGATCAGGTTTTTGCCGCAGCACGCGAGTCAAGCCACATATATCTCATTGCCTCTGTTGTTGCTGCCCATATGTAAGATATGTCGAGTCTCACCAGGATGTCATTTGGCGATTGGATCATGGCATGATAGAGGAAAGAGGAAACGTATATAATGTATTTATGCAAAGAAGACGGAGAGGCCTCAAAACCGAGACCTGCAGCTAGCTCAGTCGTACGAGCTCCGAACCCTGTAGTCAGGTCAATCATTATTAGTTTATCAGAGATTCACAGAGCGGGGTCAGTACCAGACGCAGTACAACAGACGCAGTTGAACAACGCCAAGGCGCTATGTTATAAGCCATGCAGATGCGGCCCGTTCTTAACACGGCTCACCGTTACGTGCGATGGATCATGTTTGTGTCGAGATGTCATAACCGCCTTCACTACTACTACTTACGATCGAATGCATATGAATATGGTGGCACAACAACCCTGGTATCATCGCATAGATGACAAATGCTTCATAAGTGCCGAAAGTATTGGGCATCAAGTACAAAGGAACTAGACATCAGATTCAATATCACAAGTCCGATGGAGTTTTAAATACAAGACAATGTTCTTGAAGAATAATCTATTCGTACTTTACAAAGGCAAGCCTGAAAAAACACAGTATTCACAATCTTCTCTTTTCAAGACTTTCAGTACTGAGCCTCAACAACTGCATCATGGCCCCAAACCAGTCCAACCTGTCCAACCCAAAGTACCTCTATGACTTTGTGGTATCTTCCACTCAGGAGAGCATCAATGTTGGACTAGTCCAATACCTCCAAAACACAGGGAGAAAACAGCCTGTCACATACCTTTGCTTCCTGGCTGATGACAATGGTGACCCTACGAAGGAAGTGACACTTGATGAGATTCTGCAACAGAGTGGAGGAGTCAATCCGTTTGACATCCCTGCTGGCACGGACTGGAATGACGAAAGAATCCAGAAGCTTTTTGAGATTCGTCTCGTCTGTGCCATCAGACTACAAACCGGCATTCCTCCTGGATGCATCGTCAATGTTCCAAACAAAGGTCCGCAGCTGCAGCTGCCTGAGCCAATTGTCAACTTGGGCAAAAGCTCCGAGGCTGTTGCCTTCAACATGTATTGTTCTGACATTTCGGTCATCAAGAACAATATACCGAGCGGTAAGTTCATAGCTGTATGATCGAGAGAGTATTTGCTAACCATGAGACTTTGAACATAGGATGGGGGTCCAAGGGTTCCTGGGATTGGTTTCAGCAACCCGCTGGTAAACCGTGGTACATCAAGACCCAGACCAATCTTCTGAATGAGGACCTGGACAAGGATCTGGACACTGAGTATTTCAGAAATCATCCAGACGAACGCGAGGCTCTCAAACGTAAACTGGAGAACCTTTCGGGATCAGCCTTCAGTCTGCAGCAGCTTCTCTTCAATCTTCAGAACGCCGTCGCACAGACAGCTCCCACATTTGCCGGCGTGACTGATGAGACGGCATCATACCTCTTGGGAAAGTCCTTCATCAACCTTTGGTCCAAGGTGGCTAAAGACCAAGGACTACCACTTGTTGGAGTCACTGCAGTCGTGCAGTATCCGGATGGGTCGCCACTCCTCTTGACTGGTTTGGAGCGATGGGTTAGTCCAGTCGTTGATCCTAACTCGGGGGAGACGATCAAAGACCCTTCTGACCTTCAGAAATCAGCCACGACCCTCAATTATCTATGCGCGACTGATGGACACCCGCTACCTGGAGCCTCTTCCTTCAGCTGGAACTGGATAGAGCCACAAGATGTTACCCAATACAGTGGTGTGATTTCTATTAAGCGAAACACCATGGCAGCCTACTTGGTTAAGCAGATACTGCCTCTAGCTGAGAGATCGTGTATTGCGCCCTCGGTGGATGTGGTAGCCAGGGATGTTGTTGGCACAGTCGATTACTACTGGACCCTTACAAGTGGACAAGCACCAACAAGTATTAAAGTCACAGACTCTGGTCCATTGGTCGCCACGATTGACTACAGTTCCACGGCTGCGGATTCCGACTCCGACTGGGCCACTTATGGCGAGTTAAGGATCGGATCGACTTATTCTTGCAGCATTGTTTTTGGAACATATGATCTCTCAAAGTCACCACCTGTTTACATAGCAGGTAACACTTTCACCATTATATAAAGACTCAAGCTCTATTGAAATTACTATTGAAATTATTATTAAATCTATTA